>QVXC01000091.1:0-95672 GCA_003501895.1 Phaeosphaeria sp. A1 3.1a
CAGGCTGGTCGCGATCTCGCGGTACGCGAGCTCGAAGCTGTCTCGGCTAATTGCAGGCACCCAGAACACTCGTTCTGCAGCTCGGTCCGCCAGGGCGCGGTAGGCGCACTCGAGAGCTAGCGCTGACTTCCCACAGCCGCCCAGCCCATATACTGTCATGCGAGAGTGTGTATTAGAACAAGAGAGCGATTGTTTAAGAGACTGAAGCTGATCCTCTCGTCCAACGAACCGCTCGTTTCTTGGGAAGGGCAATAAGTGGGACACTGCTTGTCGTCAACTTCAGATTGTTTGCAGAAAGAAGCGTTGCTCCGTCAGCAAGAACGTACCAGATACACTGTGCTGATCTCTAGTTCCTTGCCCTTTCTGGCGCCTTTCTATCTCTTCCTGCAGTCGTTGAGTTGCATACTCTTCTCCCTCTCCGTAGATTAGAGGTAAGAACACCTTAAAGATTCCTAGCAAGCAGTACACTTTATCCTCTCTGAGCGTTGTCGTTCGTGTTGCTGCCCACCTCATCCGCTCCTCAATACTGTGCTCAGCGACATCTTGTCCTCTTAGCACATTGACAGGAACTGTAGTGATTTGATGTATCTCCTGCTCCAGCGATATCCTACTGCCTAGTATCCTGCCCTCTTTAGAGAAGAACTCGACGTGTGGTGGCGCTAGGAGTTCTTGCAGCGTCCAGCCTCGTGTGAACCACCGACTTCGTCGAAACGCTTCTTTCCATGTTACTGGGAAGGCCTGGATGTCAACAACATCCACTGGTACGCAAACATCAGTGAGGTACACGTAGCACTTAGCCGCACGCTGATACCAACGTACATAGAGTTGATCGCTGTGCTTAGCTCCACGGGATCTGCCTTGTTGATGCAGCAGGTATCGATCCAGAAGTACTGATAGCCGTCTGTTGCTGCCTGCTCAGCACAGAACCGGAACTTGTCATATCCTGTCTTATTACTGCCTCCGCCAGCCACCAGTTCATCATGTGTGACCTCCTCTCCTTCTGTCCAGGTGTGCGAGAGGATGGCGTATAGCGGAGGGTGTTCATCGTCGAAAGAGGTCAGCTCGAAGACGCCGTCCTGCAAGCGCTGCAGGAGCCGCATCGTCGTGCATGTTTCGCTAAGGCAAGGTGCGAGGATCGAAGGTTGCAGCGCAGACCCGCTGTTAGAGAAGGATGAGAGGAGCAGAGCATCGCATGTCTGTCAATTTGTCGAGCAGGCTGGGCGCTTAAGTCGTGGGGCTGTGGGTTGCAGGTGCCCAGCCATAGGCCTGAGTGGCTCAGCGTTGAAGGTGTGGCTTAGAGACGCCATCTGTATGGGATGACCGGCGATCCAAGCGATGATGTCAGCATTGCTGGCATAGGTTACCGCTAACTAGTCTCTTCCTAAAATTTCAATACAGGCGCCAAGTTTAGTCGCTCGCTTAACGAGCCTGCTCAATATAGGTACTTAACACGAGTAAGACGCAGATAGTACAGGAAGAGAGATGCTACGCTCGGATTACAATCCTGATATGTCTATCTGCAGCTCACTTAGTTTTTTAAAGGATACATTAACTACAAAGCGCGTCCGAGGCTGACCGAGCTCAAGCTGTTCTGCACGTTAACGACAAGATATGGTATTCTCAGCGCAACAGAGCTGAGTAGGAGGAACAGAGAATTGAAGGTTAAGGCTGAGGTACGCTGAGTGTATTCCGAGAGTATTAAGGCTTTCTGATATATGTTCATATTGTTGTGAAGCAGAGCATGAGTAGGTTTTCCGCACGCAGGGATTTCCGGTACACAGGGAGGGATGTTACATCATTCAGTTTTTGCCTCCATGTTTTGTGCTCTGTATTGACTTCGAGTTATGGCTTGGAAGTCTTGCCTTCCCCAACGCCACGCAAAGTCATCCAATGAAAACATCTATTCCTGAATCAATCAACACTCCCCCATTGCGGAGCCCCTTCAATCGCCGGCCTCTCTTGCCGAAGTCTTGCATGTAACTGCGCACTCTCATCCGCCCTCTTCATCACCTCCGTCTGTCTCTTCACATTCCGCTCATACACATCCTCCTTGTCCTTTAGCATCCTCCTCTCCACGCCCGCACGATGCTCCAGTTCCCCTTTCCTTTGCTCGATCAACCTCACCTCAGCTGCTCCCTCCCTGTCCTTGACAGATTGTCGCCATGCAGACGCATCGTGCTCTTGCTCCATCATCAAGTTGTGCCACGCAACCTTCTCGTTACGCTTCATGCGCTCTGCGTCGCGGACACGGTGGATGGTTGCTTCGTGGGTTTGTTGCTCGAGGGACTGCGCGTGGTTGTGGGCGTGGGTGCGGGCTGCTAGGTCGGATTCTTGCTGCTCTCTCTGTCTCCTCAATGCGTCTCTGTGCGATGTCTCTTCGAGTGAGCGGGCATGTTCATGACGTTCCTTTTCGTGTTTTATAGCGAGCTCGTGCTCTTTTTGACGGTCTACGAGGCGAGCTACAGGTTTGGGAATGCCGATTGCCCCAGGGGGTTGCGCTGCTGTTTCGGAGTAGAAACGTGGCTCGCAGCCTTTGTCGCGGAGGAGGTCGATGAGATCTTCTTTGAAGGCGTTCCGACTTGGGGTGGGGACAAGCTCGACGTATTTGAGAGGAGAGTACCATAGTCCATTCACATCACGGTACATGTGTTTCTCGTTGTTTATGTCTTCCCATACTTCAGTCTCCAAGAGTGCCTCACATATTTCCAGGCTACTGTATGCATTGTCCAAAGCAAGTGTGACAGTCGATTTCTCGTTGCGAACCTTGAAGGTAGGGTCCGCACCGCCATCGAGCAAGAGCTTGATCACTTGCCTGACCTTAGATCGCTGGCTTGCTGTCGTGATATGTGCATTGAGACACAGCTCACCCAGAGCGTGTTTACCTCCATGAAGACGAGAAGGAAAGTTTGGTTTGTGACCATGCTGAATGAGCGCAGCGACAGCATCGAGCTGTACGCACCTGGCAGCTTCGTGGAGAGATCCATCGTTCCTGAGCGAATGAGGAGCCAAAGTCCGCACTGTAGCAATGTTCGAGATACTACTGGCGTAGAACAAGGCAGATCGTTTTGATTTGTCCCGCATAGATGCATCCGCACCCCGCTCGAGTAGTGCTTGGACTAGAGTAGCACTCCGGCCTTCACGTGTGGCTAGTATGAGAGGCGAGACCTCCGAGACTGGTGTCGTCTTAACAACGCAAGCGCCGGCTGTGACAAGTGCCGTTATGACCGAATCTGAGATGCGCTTCTGCTTTTGGTTCAGCGCCCATATGAGGGCTGGTACGATTTCTTCTCCGATCGAGATCTCGATGACGTCTCTTACGGAAACATCGGGATCGCAGCCTTGGTCGAGTAGGAGTGTGACTAACGCCTCACATCGTGGATGTGCTTGCATTGCCATAATTAGGGTTGGTGGCGTTTGACAGCGGATAGTGCCAACTTCCAGATCATTAGGAGTACAATGTGCAAAGCATGACTTCAGTGACGTGACAATCAATTCATCTGTGACCTTGGCTCTGAGTAGTGCAGGAATAATGATGGCGAAGTTTGGTCTATGAAGCATGAGCTTGTCGAAGACGATCTTATCATGCTTTTGCGCTGCAAAGACAAAGCAAGCCCCGTCAGCCACATTTGGATTTGCTCCATTCTGTAGGAGTAAGTCGATCAAGGACTTTATATGGTCGTTCTCGTTTGCCTGTGCAAGGGTGACACGGAGAGCTAAGTCAATGGCTGACTGTTCCACACCATATGGTAGGAGACTCCGTGCAATTTGTGCTGTCTCGAACCCACTGTCCCCTCGAAAGCCCTCGTCGACTTGTCCCTCAGCAAACAAGGCGCGAAATGCTTTGGTCGTATCAAGTCGTGACGGTTGATGCATCCCACTGAGAAGAAGTGTCGTTAGCGAGGGATTTCTTGCTGCCACCGCGATATTCAAAGCTTCACCCGCGTTGTGACTCACAGAAGCTCCTTTCTCTACAAGCATTTTGGCGCTGGTAGTATCGTTGTTGACAACAACGTTTCGTGACTCGGCAGCTAGCGCTCTGTCCAGAGTCTCTTGTCCAATGCCCATTTTGAGGAGCACGTCGAGGATCGGAGCCTTCTGCTTTGGATCTTTCAAAGAGATTGCGTATTCGAAAGCAGGACTCAATAAGCGGACATTCGCAGCTATGAGCTGCTTGATAATGTCGATATTATCTGATCCACCACTAATGGCAATCTGGAGAGCCTGGAGCGCCGGCTTCTCATCGACTCCTTGTGCTAGTAACAGATTGATGATCTCGGAAGTGCGCGAGTGTCTGTTGCCGTTTGAATCAAAAGCCAAGGCAAGAGCTGCAGAAGCAGAAGAAGGCGATGGTCGAGCATTGCATAGGAGTCGTAGTGTCGACAGGTCAACTTGTAATGCCGCTACCTGCAAAGCTTTTCCGCCGTCATAATTGACATCAGCACCGCTTCGTACGAGCTCAGTTATGAGTGCGGGATCTCGTGTTGAAGTGACGTCCGCAACGGCATCGACTAGAGCCTGATCGACCTGAGGGCCACGCGCGCCTTGACTGAGTAGTAAGCGTGACGTGGAGAAGCGTTCGGAGACAGAGTGGCCTGTACGCAGTAGTGGAAAAGCTCTGGCCAGAGTCTCCGGCGATGGCTTCGTGTTGAGGAGCAATTGCAGACTACGAGCGTCCTTTTTCGCAACAGCAGTGAACAAGGGACTCTTATCGCTTGACACTACTGGTGCGCCAGAGCTGAGTAGGAGTTCCATCAATGGAGTATCACCTTCTTCGACTGCTCGCGCTAGCCAGTATTCTAAGGGCCTGCCCGAGCCGCCTCTCTTGACGAGCTGCTGAATGATACGGAGCCGATCAGTCTGTGGTGTACTAGGTGGTAGGCAAGCCAACGCAGCTGATGCTTGCTGAGGCGAAATCGGACACTGTATTATAGCATCCACCAGCGTCCAGTTTGAGTTTGACAGAGCCAATTTCAGACATTCTGCTTCATTTGTTGTAATAGAAACACCATAGCTGAGCATCATGAGGACCCCGAAGGTGTCATTCTTCCTGGTCCTACAGATGAGCAGATCCGGCAAGCCGATGCTGTTAGGATGCAGCCCGCAACAAAAGAGGATTTGGAGGAACTCCAGTTGCGCTTCGCATGTTGGCAGTCTCATAGTGGTGTCAAGGAGACGCTGCAGGGTTGCCTGAGTCAAAGGAATGGATCCTGCAACAAGAGCAACGGACATTCTGTAATCCTGCTTGCCAATTGCCATATTCAGAGCGCTGCATGAATCGAAGTTCGGGTCGGCTCCATATGCTATGAGCAGCGATGCAATGGGCTCAGACATTTGTTGTACCGCCGCAGGTAGACATGAAGATATGATCTTAGGTTGTAGGGCTTTCGGCGCTCTCAAGAGTGTTCGGACGAGATTTTGGTCGTTGGTGCGCACGGCATTTGCCAAAGCATTGGGGAATTTGTTCAGGTCAGCACCATGGCGCAGCAGTTCCGAGATGCACTCTTGATCGTTTGCTGTTAAGGCTGCCTTGAGACTCTCGTCCAAAGTCGTCTGGTCTGCTCCAGAACTGGCAAGCAAGCTCACACATGCTGGTCTGCGTAGCGAGGCCGCTTGCTGCAAGACGGTACTTCTGCGGCGTGGACCAGCATTGGCTTGGTTGCTTTGTCTCCTTTTTTTCTCTGGGGTGTCGATGAAATTGACGTTGGCGCCCAGATCGATGTAAGCCTGTGTAAGGCCAGGGCTCGTTGTGGGTCCTCGCAGGACGGCAGAGAGAGCTTGGTCCAGTTCGTCCTGGGTGAACTGGGGGGCGTCCTGCAACTCTTTCTTCTCTTTAGAACTCCTGAAGATTCGTTTCAAAACATCCTTGTGCTCGGGATTTTTCGCCCGTCGATTCAATAAAATGGCCCGAGCTTGCGTTTGATCCTCTTCACTTGCCGTGACGGCCGACTCGAGGGGCGCGGGGAGGCATGGCTGGCGAGTCAAGCCTTGAGTAACGCCCGCCCTCCGAACAAGTTCCTGCAGGGTCACTTTTGGCTCCATGATGCAGTCTGGGAGAAGGTAAGAAACATGTCGGCGGAAGAGGTCGAATTCCCCAGGACGTTATGAGAATCCGGGGCGTGGCGCAACGCGTGGAGCTGGAGGCGGAGGGCTCAAGCTAGGCCCGAAGCATTCAGACCCTCACACGTCACTACTCCTTCTGGCCGGCTCGCGGATGGAGCGATGCTCCGAGTCCTTTGACATGAACATGTCGTCCGCTGCATTCCGGGCTCACCGGAGCAGTGCACCGCTCGAGACATGTCAATTCAATCGAGGTACGCGAACATCTGAGACGCGCATCCCCCATCCGTGCCCTTCCTTATCTCGACCATCAATGGCCACATCGTCGGCTGCCATTGCTCCGCTATGACCGCTCAGGAACACGAACTATACTCTGGTCTCGTCCACTAATGCAGGATGCACCTCACGGCTGGAGAAGTTGTTACGTCCGCGTTTGAAGTCCAGCCGAGGTGCATGCGGATGAGGGCTGGGCCATGGCGGTTCCTGCATCCAGCGTCGCGGCAAAAGCAGCTTCGACCTTCACCCTACTTGGCTGCATTTGCGCCTGAGGCACACTGAAGCGATTGTTTCATCGAGCTTACTTCCCAGACGAACACCTTTAGGCGTTCTTGTGGTGGTGTTTCATCGTGCGCATCAGGATCTGCAGGTTAGTCGTTTCATGCGGCACAGCTTGCGTGCTACTCCCGAAGTAAGTACCTGTAGACATCACTTTGTATTCTGGTCAACGTCTGGCGAATCTGCGACCAGCATCCAGCCTCCTACGATACGCTGATTGGACTCGTTACAGACGTGGTGGGAAAGCGAGGTACCCATACCCTGTTGACCTCGTGCGCCCAACACCATCGCGCACAGAAATGAACTGACATGACGGCTCAAATCATCTGGTGAGCCGTAGAGATATCGAACTGTGTCATGATGCGCTTACGCGACCGGGAAGTTGTTTGCGCGAGGAGCTCACAGCATGAACACAGGTACTCGAGATAACGCTCATCGCAACGCAAAGCTCAGCCTCTGGGCCTCGTAATCAATATTCCCACAAGATTGGCGCAAGTGATCCATGAGCGTGGAGGTCTCCCGAACCCCATCAAAAACTCAAAGTGGCACGATTGCGCCCGTGCAACCCTCGTGGACGGCTAACTAGTTCGTCTCACCAGCGATGTTCACCCAGAGACCTGGCTACATGTTTCAACCGAAGAATGACCGCAGTAGTCTACTTCGTACTCTAGACCCAACCCTTGCGCAGGTTCATCACATCCTTCTCACGGGAACTAGACCGCAGGTGTCAGTATTTGCAGAAACTCCCAACGTCTTTCCTAAACCATGTCGTGCGAAACGGTACTACCATGTGAAACCAACGAAACCAATATTTTGGCTTGTTTGGAAGCTGCATCCCCCATGTCGACCCATGAACGGCTGGAGCAGAGCAATCTATTTCCAGGCAAAGGCAAACGCTCGCAAGGCTGGTGGGCGGTTGAGTATATAGGGTGTCCAATTTCCTCGTCATATTCACCATCATAACGCGCTTCGACCGTTTGTACTATTGGGCCTTGAGTTCCGTTTGCTTCTTCTCTTTTCTTCGTTCGCTTCTTTCGGGCTCTGGTAGCTCCTTCTGTCGTTCCACTGTCAATATTGTTCTCGTGCGACCTTCAAACACTACCTTAATACCACCACCGAGACAACAAATCTCTCTACCGTCGACATGCACGCATCGATCGTTCTCTCAGCCATGGCCTTGGTGCCCGCTATTCTCGCAGCCCCATCGCGTCTTCCTTCACCGTACTTCCGCCGCTGCGCCAATGAGACAACCACAAACATCACCACACCCACTTGCGACTTGTCTGCCGTGATCCAGCCCCCCAGCGTCCTCAAGCCGCCTACGGCAGAGATGCAGCTCGTCCTCGTCGCCTTCGGTGAAGGTACCCAGAACTACTCCTGCAGCGCCAACCTCACCGCACCTCCCACAGCCATTGGCGCCGTCGCCCAGCTCTTCGACGCCTCCTGCGCTGTGGCCAACGGTCCCGGCGCCGACACCATCGCTCTGGGCTCGATCGAGGAATCCGCAAAGTCCATCGGCGCCCACTTCTTCGTCGACAACACGACTCCCGACTTCGACATTGTCGGCCTGGGCAACACGCAGGCCAAGAAAGCAGAGGACTGCAACGCCCCCGAGCCAACTGCGGACGTCAAGTGGCTGCGTCTCGAGGCCAAGGCCGAGGGCTCGACCAGCACTGTCAAGCAAATCTACCGCCTCAACACGGTCGGCGGCATGGCGCCCAAGACGTGTGAGGGCAAGGCGGCGGGCGACGTCATGACGGTGCCGTACCAGGCTCAGTACTGGATCTACTCGTAAGCGTTCCCGGGCTCGTGGAGTCAGTATCCTTGTTTTATATTGTTGTTTGAGGATGCAGGACGTAGAGCTGACTCTTGTTGATAGGATGGCGAACGAGCACATCATGAAGACGCCTCCGAGCCCTGCGTCGCAGCCACAGGAGGTCACCACCAGTGCGGCTGGACGCGTGGGCTCGACTAGTGTGCTGTCGTGGACGGCGCTCTTTTCTGTTTATATGTACATGTATGGTATCTAAGGGCATGGTTTGACGCAAGATTCCCTTGATCTTCGAGGCTGAGAGGTCTTTCGTGGTCAACTGGATGAGCTTGCGCGATGGAGCTACAGTCCGGTGTTTCGATTTCTTCTTTCATGTTCTATATCCCTTATTTCCTTTCTTCTTTGTACTTGTACTCACGTACTCTTTCTTCTCTTATGCATGGCTTGCACCGGCTCATGGATGGACTTTTGTACCTCGTCTTCTCCTGAAGGAGGAACCAAAATGGAACTACTGCTATTACGACACTAAAAAATCTATGGAATCTATGATATGCTTCAAAACTACCCTTTCCCTTCTTACATATATACAGTCTTTCAATCCTCCGCACTAACCCCAACCAACCCACAACTCACCTCCCACAACCTCTCCCCCACCCCCTCCTCCTCCAAATTCGCCCCATACCCCGCCTTCCCAAAATCCTCATCTACCTCCGCCCTACCCGCAACCGCGCAGTCTTCAAGATACATCCCCCCTTTCCCCTCAAGTTCCTTCCCTACCGCAGCCCACACACTCGTCGCAGCCCCCTGCTCCGGACTCTTCCACGCCTTCATAAACTCGTCGTCGCCTTTCCACGTCTCCACGAGGGACGCGGGGAGCGAGGACTGCAGACCGCTCCAGATGCCGCCGGGCATGACGGAGAAGGCGTGTAAATTCTGCGCGGAGTAGCGGCGTTGGATTTCGCGGGCGATGAGTGCGTTTGCGAGTTTCGAGGATGCGTATGCAGCTACGGGGTCATATTCCTTCTCGTTTGGATTATTGGTGAGGTTGGGGTTGGGCGTGCTGAAGTCGAGGACGCCGGTGCGGTGTGCGACGGACGAGAGGCTGATTACGCGGGATCCGTATTCGGGGGTAGCGGAGGCGAGGAGAGTGGGTTTGAGGAGCTGGAAGAGGAGGAAGTGCGAGAGGTGGTTTATGCCGAATTGGGATTCGAAGCCGTCGGATGTGAGGTGGTAGGGGGTCATCATTACTCCGGCGTTGTTGATTAGGACATGTAGGTTCTTTTCCCGGCTGAGGAAGTCGGCAGCGCATCTTCGCACGCTGTCTAGTGAGGACATGTCGAGTTCGAGGAGCTCGAGATGACCTGGTGATAGGTGGGATTGCAGAGCGGCAGTGGCCTTTTGGAGGTTGCGGACGGCGCCGTAGACGTGCATTCCTGCTGCAGAGAGGGCGATGGCTGTTTCGAGACCGATGCCGGAGGAGACGCCGGTTACGAGGGCGACTTTGCCATTGAGTTTGGCTAAGAGGTCGTCGTCCTTGATGATCTGGAGGGCAGTTGGGCGGGCGTCACCTGGGCCTTGGGGGCTGGTATGAACTGAGGCGTAACGGGAAGTCATGATGCAGTGCTGGTGGAGAGGGTTGAAATGTTGGTGATGAGTCTCGAAAAGTTTACTGAGTTGAAGTGTGTTGCTGTTGATGGTGATGTGCGTGTGAGTGCCGCATTGAAGCCGTCCTTACCTCGATACTTATGCTCTCCGACATCAAGTACAGGAGATAGCGAGACTCTCAGCATGTCCATAATTCGTCCTATCACCACTGCCAGGATGCTTGGAGGGAGACCCGAGTTCATGCAGTGCATACTGTAAACACACGAGGGCCTTGCTATTTCGGTAGTACTGGGACAATGAGTTTCCTAAGCAGGAGTCGGGCGTACTTACGCCCAGCGGAATTCCCCCGACACGTGACGAGCCCGTCGGTTTTACGCTTCAACAATCCTTAACGCCAGAACAAGCAGCGATCGTCACATCGAGTCCGAGCAGAAAAGGATTTGGATGCGTCTGGTGTATTGTAGTGCATTGATTGCTGGATAAACAAACTCTACAGAAATGTACCCTAAACCTTTCCAAAACTGACGCTGCTGGCTGATGCAAGTGCCGTGCTGAGAACAGAAATGGTGCAAGAATCGTCAATTAAAAAAGTTATATGCGGTCCGCTGCGTCGCCCTTTCAAGTCTCCAGGCGCAATGGCGGGATCGTGGTATCGTGTAAATGCAAATGCGCAGGCAAGACGACTAGGCCCTCTCGGCTTCGACGGTGCGTGATGAGGCTGGGCGCTCTACCAGGACATAGTCAGCGCTGTACTGGGAGGCAGGAGTGGTCGGCAGCGCACCTGTGTTGCTCATGGCATGCTGCGTCTTCTGGGCCAGGGGGCTGGCGGGGCCGTCGATGCGCGCCTTGTCCTGGGCTGGGAAGGCACCCTCGAGCGGGCTCCGGCGCTGGCTGTCTGTCCGTCGTGGCGGCGAGTTGGTCTTTGCTTGCTTCAGACGGTCTTCGGCCGCACGCAGCCGTGCCTCGAGGGCCTCGAGCTCCTGGGTCTGGGTAGAGACGGCCTGCTTCTTCTCGTGCAGTGTCTTGTCGAGGCTATCGAGGTCGCCGTCGAGCTTGAACAGGCTGTCAAGCTCCGACATGAAGTTCTTCGCGACAGTCCTGGGCACTGGGTCAGAATGCGGGAGCTACATTAGCGCCGGGGAGGGCGAGCATACGACTGAGGGCGGTTGTTGGGCTTCCAGCCTTGCTTCCACTCGTGGTCGGGGTTCTCCATGGCGGCGGTGGTGGGTGGTCTGGTGGGAAGAATGGAGGGAAGAATGCAGGGCACGAGCAAGTGCGAGCAGTCAGGACAATGTGGGTCGGCGTCGGGCTACGGGATTGCGGCGGTGTGGTCAACAGATGGTCGGTTGCGGGGAATCAGACGAATTTATGGGAGTGGCTGCAGCGACGCATGCGGACGGTGTAGTCAGACGCGTTTCAGAGTCAGAAGGGGCAGCTGAATGAGAGAGAGCAGCACTGGGGGAGCATGAGCACGATATCTATGGCTGTCCCTGGGGGATGATTAGGATGTGAGGGTCGCAATTTCACTGGGCCAGGAGAAGAGGAGAAAGGGGATGGTTCTGTGCTGCTTGCTCCATGTTCGGTTTGGGCGTCGATCTAGTGGAGCTCAGCTTCGGGACAAAAAGGAGCCTGCCGGTGGCCGAGCATACTGTCGACTGCTGGCGTCATGTGGTGTAAGTAGTAATACTGTCGTCTACAGCTGAGGCAGACAACTGCACCGCAGAAGTGATGCGCCCGTAGTGCATGTGTAAGACGCGGTGTGCTCAGCGCGCACTGGCTCGTCCTCCTAGCAGCCCTCTCCCCGCGCTTCGCCTGCGCCGACCAGCATCCTGACGCGTCCGCCATTTCTGGCAAGCGCGGCCAATCAGCACCACCACCCAAACCGTCGCATTTTCATCGCTCGCTGCGACACACATCGACAATCCATCACGACCCGTCCATCCGCCACGCCTGCGAGTCCATCTACCGCCCGCCGTGCCATGCGAATCCGCCCCTCGTGCTCCGCCGTCAGCCGCCGCGCTGGCTCCTCTCCCTCTGCCCTCATCGCATCGTCCGCCGCGCGCCTGGGGGATGAATACTAGCGGCTCTGCCTACTCCACCCTCGAGTCGCTCCTGCTGTTCCAGTGCTTGCATGCCTATGGCGTCGGCCATGCTGTCTTCGGCCGCATATCGGATATCCTGAAGAAGAACCCGGACATCAACGGCCACAAGTCGTACCAGAGCGGCCGTCTGAGTCCCGATGCGCTGCGCAACTTCTACCTCGAGCGTCTGAGGCGCGAGATCGACCACGAGCACGCCGATGCCAGCGAGGACGTCAACGGCGATGGCGCAAACCCGCGCAAGAGGAAGAAGGTCACCCCGCCGCTGCCCGGTGTCCAGGAATCGCTCCAGCACGCGCACCTTATCCCCAAGCTGGTCAACAAGCTGTACGCCTCGTACCGCCATGAAGTCACCAAGCAGATCAGGGACGAGGAGGAGCGGTACGACAGGCTGCAGCGCGAACTGCAGAACATCGAGCGCGGAGAGTGGGACGACCAGCTGAAGGAGCGCGCAAAGGGAAAGACGCCCGCGTCGCGAAGTCCTTCCCAGGCAAAGAAGTCGCCGAGACCCGCGCAGAACGAGCCGCTGCCCGCAGATGGACCGCTACTTACTTCCAACGGCACTCGCGGCCAGTCTGGCAGCGCTCCAACACCAGATGGGCCCCTCCAGCCTGAGATGCCCAGCGCACCAACATCGCAGAACGGACACACACCCACCTCGCCTCGCAAGAAGCAGGCGGCTCTCGAGCAACGCCCATCAGCTACACCACAACCTCTTGCTGCATCAGCTTCTCCCCAGCCAAACCTCGCTCAACCGCTGGCACCGCCGCCTCCACGCTTTCAGCAGTCTCCCCACCCACCATACAACGGCCCTCCGTATCCCAATCAGCCCTATCCACAAGGTCCGCCGCCGCACCACGCCCCTCTGCACCCCAGTCCACACCATGCTCAGTCGCCAACCGTAGCACATGGACCACAGCTGCAGCCCCAGCCTGTGCCATATGGCAACAATGGTCCACCTCAGTACAGTCACCTCCCCGGCGCGCCAGCTCCATACTCTCCTTCTCCTGGCCAACAGCGGTATCAGCAACACCCTCCAGGCCCGCAATCTCCGAGTGTGCAGGTTCCCTACCAGCAGCAGAGACCACCGTACCAACAACCCTCGCAGCCACAGCATCCTGCCCATGCTCACCAATATGCCCCACCGCCGCCTCAAGCTGGATTCATGCTCCCACCCTTCCAGGTGTCTCCGCAAGACCCCGCTCGAGTTCATCCTCAGGCAACTGCAACACCGCATCACCCTCAAGTCTCAACGCCTGTCAGCAATCGACACCAGCAAGGTGGCAGATCAAATGTCAACACTCCGGGCACCGGCAGACCTGGTGTGCCTCCGATGCATCCACTTGTCACCCAGGCAAGGCAGTCGTTCTCTACGCCACTCAACTCTCGATCTCCGCTCAGCGCCATTGGTACCCCAACATCAGCCAAAAGTTTGTGGAAGAAGTCGATCAGCCTATCGGGAACGCCTGCTGCTAGTCCCCGGCCAGTAGTAGAGCCCATCGACGACTTTGTACCATTGACGACGCCCAAACAGAGTCCGAGCAAGCCCAAGTCGCAGCGAAAGTCGCGAGCGAAAGGCAAAGGCAAAGAGAGGGAGCCAGATCAGACGCCTGCGGACGAGCCAGTGCCGGACCCAGTTCCGGCTTCCGAACCGAATGTAGAAGAGACGATCGAGCACGAGACGCGGTCGGGTCGATCACGGCGCAGAGCACCGGCGAAACGGAACAGGCCTGGAAGCATTGCATCTTCGCGAGCTGGTGGCTCTGTGCGCGATCGTAGCCGAAGCCACTCGATCTTGTCGCACACTGAAACGGTTGCAGCAGACAATGAGTCGCAAGCAGGCAACCGCATCAAATCTGAGCGCGCGACCTCCGTGGATGCGATCGATGAAGACTCGGTGGACACGCCGTCGCAGATGACCACACGTAGACGAGGTGCGGCTTCAAGAAGGAAGCGCAATGCTCGAGAGGCATCGCTCGATGAAGGAGATGACCATTTTAGCACACCAGGTCCGCCACGCACCATCATTGCGCCACGTTACTTTGCACGCACGTGCGCTCCGATGATGCAAGACATACAGTCGCACAAGCACGCTTCGACATTCTCGTCTGCGGTCCGCCCGAAGGATGCAGAAGGCTACTACGAGATCATCAAGCGTCCAACCGATCTCAAGTCTATCCAGAAAGCCATAGGATTCGGGGCCAAGCAGGTAGCCAGCGCGGCGTCCGATACTCCAGCCGGTAGTCCTGGCGGAGGAGGAGGCGTCGTAGAGCTACCTGTGATCAGCGAGAACATGCCGCCCAGGTCTATTGTCAATGCTGCACAACTCGAGAAGGAACTGATGCGTATGTTTGTCAATGCGGTCATGTTCAACCCCGGCGAAGAAGGTGTCGTGGAAGACGCGAGAGAGATGTTTGAGACAGTGCAAAGGAGCGTGAGCAGCTGGCGCAATGTAGAGAGGTCGAGTGGCAGGACTGAGGTCGAGGATACTCCGACCATTGAGGAGGAAGAGGCACCTCTTGGCAAGAGAAGAAAGGTCTAGGATACCCAGATGCAGCCGAGGTCGAGGAAGTTGAGCCAGTATGCGTAGAGAGATGAGATAATTATGTAATGACATTGATACCACCACACACCTCAACCTCCCGTCTCCTAGAATGGTCGGACACGCGATGATGGCTGACTTCCTGATGCAACAGCTCGGCGGTGATGAACATTGATTGGACAAATTACAACCTAAGAACGGTAGCATCGTCTGCAATTTGACACGTGTGATCGGTCTTCACGAGTCCAGGATCGGCCTTTGGTTTGATAGCAGACATCATCGACCAACGTGCATCGTCAAACGGGGTGCAGCGCGTGCTGCGCTTCAGCGATTGCGCGTTGCTCCAGACAAAGTCCACTGCATATGCGACTGCCCCGCACTAAGCCCAGATTACACCACCATCACATCAAACGCCAACATCTCCAAGCTCCCAAGAGCAGCGGCTGCCCCACCTTTCGACTACGTACCTCACCATATCTGTAATAACTCACCTACGTCACCGATCACCTGTCAGGCAGCTGCGGTCTCTACATAAACGCCATGTCAGCTCCAGGCCCCGACGCTTCTGCTGCCGACAAAATCAAGTGGAGTCTACGAGGCATCGAACGACCATCCAAGTATATCGACGTCGACGACACCAAAGACATCGAAAAAGAGGTTGAGAAAGTCAATCTCGAGGACCAAAAAGAATTGAGCTTTGAGGAGAAAGTGAAACAGGCTTTCTTTAATATCGGTGGATCCCACATTTTGAGGAAACCAGAACCAGGGCCGAAAGACGAAGAAACAGTAAAAGAACAAAATGCCGTATGTGTACTTTCGAGGATGGGAGTTGGTGTGAATTGGAGCTGACTGCTTGGACAGAGTCCATCCAGCTGAAGAGACCGCCGGCGGCAGTACGTTGACGCTCCCATACAATCACGACCATGTTTCGATCATCTACTGACAGGGCCCACTAGGCATCACCGATAAGGTAGCCAAGGAATCATCCGACAGCAACGCCAGCTCGCACCCGCTTCAGTACGTCTGCCACCAGCCAAGCCATGAACATACACTGACCTCATCACCACAGTGACGACATGAACGCCGACGCCGCTACGTCCGGAGGCAATGCCCACGCCAACGCACACAAGGCGAACCCTGTACGAACACGGTCTGGGTGGTTTGCGGGTTTGCAATGGCAGCTAACGACGAGACAGGGACCTGTCCATGCCGACAACCTTCCTACACCCGAGAGCAAGGAGGCCTTGAAGAAGAGGGCTGAGGAGCTCAACAACTAGGGAGTTACAACGAGTGGAGGCCGGGGACAAAGCTGTGAAGGTGTGTGAGAGGGGTGGAAAGCATATATATCGGCATGAACATGAAATGAACAAAGTATGAATTGCATCGGCTCATACTGTGCTGTACGACTTTGATCCGGCCAATGCCTCGAATGTCTCCTTCTTTCATCGTCTTTCTCATCTTCGCTCTTTTGAGAGCTAATGCCTGGATCATCTCTTCAATCTAGGCCCCATCCACTTCCATAAGATCATAATCTCTTCGACCTTTCCAAACTCCAACTCCAACTCCAATCCTCATCCATCTGTCCCCCAAATCCTTCCCTTCCATCCCCAATCCTCAAAAACACCCTCCCACAATCTCCCCCCTACCACTCCCTCCTCTTCCTCCAACACACCTCCACCCCCATCCTCTCCGCCACTTTCTGCTGTACCCTCTCCACCACCTCCCTACCATCCCTGCATCCCCCCCATCAACCTTTCCCCCAATCAACACCACAGCCTCACACTCCCCCCTCGTGGCCCCGACCCCACGATACCAAAACTCAATACTCGCCCACTGCACCCCCGCCTCCTCCAGCACCTTGCGGATCCCCACTTTCTTCCTCGCCGCCCAGTTTGGCAGCGGATCGGTCGCGAGTATGGGGAGCGTATACATGCCGCGCAGGATGCGGTGGTCGATGATTTCGATGGACAGGGGGAGGGAGGCGGTAGTGAGGTAGGTGCGGGTGGCGATAATAGTAGTTGGCCATGTAGACTTAGAACTTGAGGAGGAAGACGATTGGATTAGGAGGGTGAGGGTTTCGGGGCCGAGGTGTTGGGTTGCGCGGTGGCGGTGGACGATGACGGGGTCGGTGTGGAGATATATGCCTGTGGCGGCGATGATGGAGCGCAGGGTGGTGAGGTGGTCGCTTGTTGGGCTGAAGCGTTTGGGGACTTGGAAGGAGGTGGTTTGGAGGGGGAGGAGAGGTAGGATGGGTGAGCCGTGTCGGTGGGGGTGGTGGGTGTCGATGATGAGGGTGACAGTGGGATCTTGACCATTGATAGCTGGGTTGGCGCTTGTGTCTGTGGAATGGTTATTCTCTTGCGAGGGAGCTGATGTGCTGCTGTTGGTCTGACCTGTCTCGTTGCCGTTGGCGTTGTGGTCGCGCGAGAGCTCGTTGCTGGATCCATCGCCGTTGGTTGTCATCTTGCCAATGCCGTTGGTGTTGATGATGACATTGTTGTTTGTACGAGACGAAACCTCTGCCATGTTCATCTCCATTCCTGCTCGGGTCTTGTTAGCCTCGATTCCAGTCCTGTCAATGTGCGCTTGGTCCATGGTGCTCGGCTGCGTCCGGTCGATCGTGGTGGATTGGTGTGCGTGGAGAGGCGAACGAAGTGAGAAGATCACGCAGCTCGACGTTTCGTTGTGCAGAATTCTCCAGTTCGTTTGCTTGCAAACACTTGACAAAGTTTTATCCTCGGTGAAAGCGCTTCCTGAGCGCAAAAACGAGGTACAGTCAGATATGCGGAGGTGAATGCGAACGAATGGAATCGTCACTTCAGGTCATCGTAATCGAGATACAGATATGAGGCCGTTCATCTATTAGTAGCTAAAGCTCTCGGTATGCAGATATATGCCCTGTGCTCCCGTGCCTTTGTGGACGGCCCTTTCGTCGCTGAGTGAACAGGCATCTCGTTTGACATCAGCCACAAGCCCTTGAGGTCCACATACAACGACAGCTGACTCGCCTAACGCCTGCTCCAGCGATCTCCGGATGATGTCCCGTGTCTTTGGACGACCAGAATATACAGAGACTGAAGGGTGTAGGCCGAGCCCTTCGCCCGCTCGAGCAGTTGGATCTGACTTGAAGGAGGGCGGCGAGCTTGAGCTTGCAATCGAGGCTGGGAGACTCCTTCTTTGTGTTGGTGATATTTCTTTTGGTGATCTGGAGCAGCAGCACTGTTTTGAGATGTTGTCTGGCGCATTTTCGTCCACCTCGGCTCTACAGCAACATTGTCTTTTCTGTAGATCATTTGTGTCATCGGTTCCCGCGCTTGTAAGTTCTCGGGTTTCCTCCTTCGCCGTCCTCTTTACATTCGCGTCACTTCCAGGCTTATCAGCATACTGGATTGCCCCATGCTCGATGGTCTTCTCTGTGTTAGAGTTGTGTGTAGGCGCCGTGACGCTGGATACAAGTGTGTTTCGCTCCTCAGTGAATGACTCGTCGCACGTGACATAGACAGTCAGTTCCAGCTTGATATCCCGAAGTCTATCTTGAAGACTCTCAAATTGTGTGGCGATCGACGAGAGCTGCTCAGAGAACCATCCGAGCTGTCTTCTACTCTTCACCACCCATACGAAGCGAACGTGGCGGGTGACAGCGCCCGGGTTTCGACCTAGGAAAGGTAGACTCTTGTTCTCAGCATTGACCCCAATATTTTCTCTCCAACCCTGGATAATGTCGCGAAGTAACGGTAGCGTAAATGTGGCGCCAGTGCTGCCCGCAAAGAACACAGTGTTGTCGAATTGTCGCAACGGTCGCAGACAGCCATAAGGGCCTTCGATAGTCACTGTCTTGACTCTACGCAATCAGTCAGTGTTTAGTCAACCCCCAACTATAGCACATGGCTGAGAGACTCAAAAGCATGACACTTACCTCGACGTCCGATCGGCCTGTCCATGCACCTTTTCTGCATGTCGGAAGAAGCGCCGCGTGCCGCCCTTCTCAGATTTGATTAAGAACTCCATCTTTCCATCTTCTGGTGTCGAGGCGATGGTAAAGGGGTGACTTTGTAGGGGAACAACGGAATGACATGATAAGAAGACATGCTGGCCAGGTGTCCACGTGATGGGTGGATTCTTGATAACCACTCTCGTAGTGTTGTGTGGTAGCGGAGTGAATTCGGCTTTGCAGGTCAACAAGCTTCCTGCTTGGCCTTGCTGCTTCGGATGAAATATTGAGAGGTTCGCATAGAGAACTCGACAGGCTCTTATCGTGCGGTCGAAGAAAAACAGAGCAACTGGTACCCAAACATAACCCTTCGTGTCTGCCGGGATGTGGATGTATACAAACCCAACGAAGACAGCGAAAGACATGAGATGTTGAATGACGAAGATCTCGTAGTTCCAGCCACGGATCGGGGTCATGGAACTGAAAACAATCCACACAAGTACGGACCATGCGACCAGACCTTTCCAGGAGATTTGGTCATTTGCAAGCTTGTAAGGAATGAAATTATATCGATCCCAGGAAGAAAAAAAGTAGCCCATGTGAATCGTTGCGGTGAGAAGCATGCATCTGGCACACCATCGATGCAACCAGTTCAAGCGCTCGTAACTCACGCCACTGAGGTATCCGACAATGTTGTTTTTGCCGGCAAGGAGAAAGATCAGCGGTAGCTGGCCGAGCGTGACGACTCCACAGCGAAAGGCAACGTCCTCCTTGGTGAAGCGACCTGTCAGGTCGAGTCCATACAAACAGAGCGTGATCAAAGTTGCAGCGTTGGCCAGCACTAAGCTCGTGCGGCCGACTGAAGGAAGTCGAAATAGGTAATTCTTGAGCGGGATTCGGACTGTAAAGTTCGATATTTCCCGCATGAGGGCGAACGTGGTTGCCATGAAGAGAGTGAGCCATGACTTTGGCTTCGCGGGGCTCTGCGCACCCGATCTTGCTGCAGATAGCCTCTGTCTGTACAATGCGTGGTTGTATAAGTTGACCAGCGTCGCAACACCGATTGCACTGCCGACAACTGCCCAGTAGATCTTGGGAAAGTCGTAGAGGGGCGGGAGGGTCGCCGAGCCCATGGACATGTGCCCGCTATGGCTCATGTTGTGTGAGACAGGTGAAGTGCCGGGGATGGATTGTGTTGTTCCGCTCGTCCAGTGTGGTACGTCTCACACGCTATCGTGCTCGGAACCAGAAGCGTAGTGTTGATCGGTCGTCTATCGCATCATGGCGGAAACAACCAAATGTTACCGCACAGTATTTTCCTACGCGGGCTTGAGGGATCAAGGTGTCAAAGAGTGTTGTTCGACGTCTGTTAGACAAGGTGTCGTGAACGAGTCGAGGTGCGGAGCAGGTACAGATGCAGTTCTGCAAACGCCACCACCCACGGTACCGGCACTGTAATCGACTGCATGCTACTGCATGGTCAGCCGAATATCCATCAGATGGACGCTCTGGTGTTGGTGGGCCGCCGCCGGGCACCCTGGTGGTGTGGCTTGCACAAGCATTGTGGAGCTAACCGCAAGTAGGAGAATGTGCTCAAAGTCGCTCCCTTCGTCGACGACTCTTCTGCTGCTGCTCGCTTGTCCGCAGAAGCCGCTGTAAGATGCCCAGACCGCAATCGACATTGAATATTGCAGGCTGTCCCCGGCTCTTTGGAGTGAGCAGGTTCCACGCGGTCTTCATCTGTCGCGGATCTGTTTCCCAGAGGGTCTGTTCACGCGACCTTACACTTCACGCTTCAGCCCAGACTTGACAATTGCTTAACTGTCGCAAAAACGCACGCATTCAAGCTCGCCCGCCCGCAAAAGTAGTTCAAACACGAAGCTTCGTACTTATGCGTTAATGCATATCGCCCGATTCCTGCTACAGTGTAACTAGCCAAGTCGCCGTCCGCGTACACCTACCACCGGCGGTACCTGCGCAGTGGATCTATAAGCGATCGCGTCCCCGTCAACCCTTTGACCGGCAGTCTGGAACTCGCTACTTGAATCTTGGTCCTCACTAAAATCGACCTGTCAAAGCATCATCGACCCCGGCGGACGAGACATACAACAATAACATCTTCGATAAAAGGTAGCATTCAAAATGGTTGCTCACGGAGGCTCGCATGAAGCGATGGAGGGCATGAGTGGAATGGAATCGGGCCACTCTACCACGAGCTCGCACACAGGCATGGCCATGGCTTTCTTCACGGCCACCAACACACCTCTATACTCTGAATCGTGGACGCCGCAGAATGCTGGCCAGTACGCTGGCACTTGCATCTTCCTCCTCATCCTCGCCATCACTCTCCGTGCCATCTTCACTGCGAAGGCCTTCCTCGAGGTCAAGGCTCTTGCAGGTGCCTTGAAGCGACGATATGTTGTTGTTGCCGGCGAGAAGACGGTCAATGAGCGAGCGGCCAACGACGGCGACTCCATGACTGGCATTCTCACCACAAACGGTGTCCAGGAGGACGTTCGCGTGGTTACAGCTCCCGTCAAAAACTTCCAGCCATTCAGATTCAGCATCGATCTTCCTCGCGCACTGTTGATGACCATTGCGACAGTTGTCGGATACCTCCTGTAAGTTGCAGTCAAGCCAATAGCCCGCGGAAACATGTACTGATCATTTCGCAGCATGTTGGCAGTCATGACCTTCAATGTCGGATACTTCCTTTCGATTATCGCGGGTGCCTTTGTTGGTGAGCTAGCGTTTGGTCGGTTCAACACTGCAGGAATGGGTGGCATGTAGACGGATATCATGGACTGAATAATGGACTCCAGCTGGCTGTAGTACATCGAAGTTGAAGTGCACCAGTATTAGAAGTATATCCCACATTACCTGAAGCATCCTATATCAGCCCATTTTAGTCTGCTGCACATGTTCTGTACTCCACACGCGTCTCTACAGCCACTCAGCTCCATTTCTGCGCTTCGTCCACGAGAACATGTCAATTTGCCATCATGGAATCCGTATCCGTGGTTCCGAGGCTTCGCTATGCATACTTCGTACTGTCGATCGCAGAGTACCAGAATGAATGCCCACACCCCTGCCACGCGCTAAGTTAGTGGCTGGCCTCCAACCCGCACCTTACTAAGAAACTTGCTCACGCATATCCTCTTTCTGCATCTTCGGCAGACCTTGCATCCTTAGCAACGCCCACCAGTGATCCAGGATCTTGCTCACCTACTGATTGCGCTCTAGAGGCTGTTGTAGACATGAAACAAGCTCAATTGGTTGGATGGTGCCAGCCACGCGAGCCGACTTATGCCTTTTTGTGCGGAATGCATGGCGCCGCGGGGATGCACTGGGTACCGCGGTTGCAATAAGTAATAAGCTCTCGCCAGGTACGACTGCTGCTGTCTTCAATTTGTGGTCATTTTGTGTTGCCGTTTGTCGTACCTTTTTCCCAACTCGTCCGCATCCTCAACCTTCATCTTTCTCACCCAAAGAAAAATCAAGCCCCAACTATCAGCGCCATAATGCTCACAAACACCGTCTTTGCGCTCTCTCTCCTCCCCGTCTCCCTTGCACATTTCACACTCGACTGGCCCAAGGCCCGTGGCTCAGCAGAAGACACAGCTGGAAACTTCCCTTGCGGAGGCTACAGCGATGTTCAGCAACAGCGCACCGACTTCCCCATCAATGGCGGGCCTCTGCAATTGAACATGGGCCACGAGCAGACCAACCTCGGAGTCTACATGGCCGTTGGCGACAACCCGGGATCCGGATTCAGCGTGGTCTTGAAGCAGCAATTCATGGTCACGGGTCTGGGTGACTTTTGCATTGGCTCGGTCAGCATTCCCAGTGGTGTGAATGTCAGCGATGGAACCAAGGCGAGTATCCAGGTTGTGTCGAATGCGCATGCTAGTGGTGGACTTTACCAGGTATGTCATTGAGTGCTGCCCAAGACCAGGCAGAAGGAGTAGAGAGCTCGCTAATTTATACCGGTAGTGCGCCGATGTAACGCTTCGCTCCGCTTCTCTCTCACAGTCCGACGTTGCCAGCCACTGCAAGAATAACACCGGCATCGAAATCTCACAGCATAACATCTCGGGCTTTCCCAACGGCACCTCTAGCGATGACCACAGCGACCACGGCGACCACAGCCCGAGCGCGTCCGGAAGTGGAGCCGCGCCGGCTGCTACACCTGGCGTGGCGGCGAATGTGAAGGTTGCGTCGTGGGCGATGGGCGCGGTGGGCCTGGCTGGTCTGGCTCTGCTGTAATTATAAGCACACGTATAGAGGAGAGGCACTGGACGGGAAGATTTTATGAAATAGAATGCATTCTATGGCTTGTCTACGCATAAGATATCACAATCGATTGCCCACCGTCAATCTCCAGGACCCATTGCTCTTCCCCTACTCCTATCCCTTTCGCAGTCAACGCCATGTCCACCTTGGCACTATCACTCCGTACCCTCACAACCGCGGCCTCATGCACCTTTAAATACCTATCAAATTCCGTCTCATTCAAATTTCCAACGACCACAGTTACCGCCTCAACTATGCGGTCCTGATCCTGCGGTGGGTACAGCTCAGCCAACCTAATAGTATTAGCCGTCGACTTCGCATCCACACACAACTCACACGCCCCTCCTCGTCCTCTCCGTCGACATCCTCCCAACCACGTGCGCCGTCACATGCAGACATGTATTCACATCACCATCCCCCGCCCCCTTAAACACTATCTTCACCCCCGCCATCAACCTCCAATGATCCTCCATACTCCACGGCTCACCCACCCCATCCATCCCCGTCACCTCCCCCTCATTAATCCTCGCTTGCAGATCCAGCAGTTCCAGCTTATCCAGCAACGGATACGTAAGCGTGATGCCGCGATCGAAGAAATCCCGCGCGATAAAGCGCAGCTGGTAGAGTTCCCAGTATAGGTGGTACATGGTGTACCATCTATATGGTTGGTGCTGCGGTTGGGGGCGGACGTCGAGGGCGAATTCCATTTCGATGAGGAGGTCGAGCGTTGTGGGTGGGGGAAGGGGGAGGGGGAAGAAGGCATCTGGTGGGATGGGGAATTCGTCTTCTGTCTCGGTGCCGAAGGTGGCGGTTGGGGTTAGTTCTAGAGGGAGTGAGAAAGGGTCGTCTAGCGTGAATGGGTCCTCGTCTGTCTCGGCTGCAAAGGTGGCGGTTGTGGGTGAGTCGTAATCGGCTTCGACTGGCGGGTCGGGCGTCGGTGAGGGGGCTCGAGGAGCAAGCTGCGGAGGAAAAGGGTGTGTGGGGAGTCTTTTGCCTGCGTAGACTTCACCGGGAGGGCGTTTGGACATGTTGGAGTTGAGGGTAAAAAAGAGAGGCTGGCGAGAAGCGTGACTTTATGGGAGGGAAGACTTGCTTTATGCTTTGCTAGGAGATTGCTGATGGGCACGAGGAATGGTCAGATTGTGATAGTGAAATGCCGATCAGTTCTCGAGAAGACAGCTGCTTGTGACTGCTATAGCGATCAGGTGAAGATGTTGAGTAGCATTGAGGGAAACGTCCTAGGAGGTCATATGTTCGAGAGGTCAGATTTTTGCTTTATGTTTTAGTGGTATCTCCCCTTGAGCCACCTCTTGGACTACTACTCCAATGTCACAGATCTCTCCTCTCTCCCTCTGCACTTATTTTCTCGACAACACTCTCCGCAATGTATAAGGAGGGTTAGGGATGAGAGATGAACTGGTCTGACTAGGGAAGAGGAGCATGATCATGATCAAGGGGGCTGGACATTGTTAAGTTGAAGATATAGTTGGGAATGATGAGAAAAGGACAGTATCGAGCGGCGTCATATTTACCAGTGGCTTGCTAGACGATGCCCGGAGGTGTCAAGTTGTCTCCACAAGCTTGAGTTACATTTTGAGACGAACAAAGGTATCTTGAAGAGGGATGGTTGCGACTATCATTATACCTACCCGATGACTTGTTGGCGCTGCTTTCTAATCCTGTTAAAAGCTCTCGAGGTTTAGTTTGGCTACCAGACCTCCCTCCCTCCCACTCGCGCCTCTCTTCCCTCCACAATACTCAAGCCCCCAAAGCCAGACACTCACAACCCCCTCCTATCCCTCTCCATCCTCATCCTCGTAATCACCTCCGCATGCGCCTTCATCAACTCACCAACTCCCAGATCCCCATTCATAAACACCACATTACACGCCAACACCAACCGCGAATAGTCCTCCTTCGCATGCGGTTCTGGCATTGCCACCGGTATACTAGCGATACGTGCATGCAGGACCAGTAGCTCAGGCGTATTGAGCAGAGTATAGCGATTTGTGACACCGCTGTCGAAGATCTCACGTCTGATGTGGCCCCGCTGGAACAACTCCCAGTGCTGGAAGTAGGTGAGGTAGAGGTCGTCGCCGATGGAGTGATGCATGGTCTTGAGGAGGTCCTGGGACGTAGGTGGTTCGGAAGGAGGTGGGGCTGGACGGAGTGGTTGGAGGCTGTTGTTGAACATTGCAGATGTGAGCTTTGGTGATAGAAGGGGGATGGTAAGGAGGCATGTTATATAGGATCAAATGTTTGTAGGTTATTTGTTGGTGACCACGAGAGATGGTCAACTAGTGATGTCAGCCATCGCGGAGGTGTGGACGAGCAGACATTTGCAGCAAAGGTAGAAATAACGAAAGGTGACTGGGAAGATAGTGGTGTTTTGATGAGCATTGCCAATATATCGCGCATGGTCTATGATAGCTGAGCGGCGTATTGATAGCGAGATTTATCTCAGCCCATCCATCTCCAAGCTCACATTGTCAGCTCGCGAGCCATATACACCGCCGTCTAGGATCCATTGCTCATTATCGTCGTTGTCGTCCTGCACTCTCCTCCATGTCTGCTTCCGCTCACCCTGCTTTTCCTTCCCTTTGCTTTCCTCCAATTTGATCGTAGGCCTGATCAACGCTCCTAGTAACGGGTTTCTGCTGAAGGCACCACTTCCGCTGGAGATGGCACCATGATCAACAGGACCAGTAGTTGGCTCAGGGGGTTCATCATCGCTTTCTGGTGTCACTGGTCGCTCAGTGGCCGCCATGCGCCTTACAATCTTTCCTCCAGCAAGATCGATGCTGGCGACGACTTTGCGCTTCTCATACTCTGGTCGCGCATTCCACTCTTGCTCTCGCAGAGCTTTTTGCTGACGCTTGAGTTGCATGGCGCGTTCCTGTGGCGAGGCCCACATACTGAGACCAGCTGTCGTTGTCTCAAAGTCTGCGGCTTCGTCATGGACTTGTGTTCGCCTCGCGTTCTGCGCCTGGAAGGCAAGAAGTTTATCTCTATGTTGCTTGGCTTTGGCTAGCTTCTCACTTTCCGACTCAACGTCTGATGCAGGATTTGAAGAGAGAGGCGTAGTCGATCGTGGGGTGGAGAATGGTCGAGGTGCGAGTGAGACATCTGCGCGCTTCTGAGAGGCGTTGTTTGCAGCCATCTTCTCCTTACCACGCTCGTCACGGAGAACCCGAACCATAGTTTGGATCTCCTCGGCACTCAGGAGCGGCGAATTGCAGAAGGTGCATGGGCCTATGCCTTCTTTCACACAAATAACCTTTCCGCAGTTCAAGCAGTTCGGGGCGGCATCTAGAAGGGGATGCCGCGTTGCCATGCAATTACACTTGCGCTTCTTGTTGTCCTGAGAAGCTAGTGTTGGGTTCGTTTGGATCTCTAGTGCGCGGATGGCAGACTCGAGGTCGTTCAGGGCCGTGCTAGCACCGTGCATGGGAGTACCACCCGCTAGAGACACTTTTGCCTTTGGCTTCGGCGATGCATTTCTCGATGGTTTAGTGTCTGAAATGAGCTGTCCCGCGGCTGACGGCGGCAATTTTGATGTTGGCGGTGCGGGCGAGATGCCTCGAGATTTGGGAGTTGCTGCTCCCGATGACGTTGCTGATGTGGACTTCAGGTTTGCACCAACTGGCTCTGAGAGACCAAGGCTGGCTTTCGCAGGCTTCGACTTCGACGAACCAGCCATATAATCTTCCTCGTCTCTTTTTCGGTACCCTCCAGATACATTGCCAAAATTATCTGGCTGCCGTGGCGGGGGAAGCTTCCCTAACCCTGCTTGCTTCTTCTTGCGAGATTTTGCCTTGGGAACTTCAGACGCATCACTGGAAGATGGATTCTGGGCAGTTGTGCTGGACGACTTGGGCTTTCTCCTGTTATTGAACGATGTGATAAACTCCAAGGCCTGAGGGCTATCACCAAGTAGGTTCTGGAGATGGTCTGCAGCTTCTCTGTTGGACAATGACTCGGTGTACAATATGATCTGCTTCAGCGAGTCGTTATCCAGCGGTAGCAGCTTCGAAAGTTGTGGTAGTGCCCAGGTAGGGAGATCCATTGTTGTTGTGTGTAATGTTGAAGAAAGTGAGTGGTGATATCTTCGATTCATGATGACAAGCCGGGTGGTAGTGGATGTGGCGCAGATGTGGCTGCAACTGGCCCAAGCTCAGATTTCCTTCAACTTTACTATCACAGTCCTCAAGCACGATACTCAACCCCACCACTTGAATCTTGATCCTTACCATGGCTACCGACGTCGCACTTGATACCACTATCGTAAGCTCGTGTTTTTCTAGCTCCATCTGCCACAATCTAACACTCTCAGGGCACCATTGTTATCGAGCTCTACACCGACCATGCGCCCAAGACGTGCAAGAACTTCTCCACTCTCGCGCAACGCCACTACTTCGATGGCCTGATCTTCCATCGCATCATACCCAGCTTCATGATTCAAGGTGGTGATCCCACGGGCACTGGACGTGGCGGCGCATCTATCTATGGCGAGAAGTTTGAGGACGAAGTATCGCCCGCATTGAAGCACACCGGCGCTGGCATTCTCAGCATGGCCAACTCGGGCCCCAACACGAATGGATCGCAGTTCTTCATCACACTCGCGCCGACGCCGTGGCTAGACGGTAAACACACCATATTTGGCAGGGTCAAGAGCGGCATGCAGGTCGTCAAGAAGCTAGGCTTGGTCAAGACAGACAAGGAGGATCGACCCGTCGAGGAGGTCAAGATCAACAGGGCTTACCTTCCCGAGAAGGCGAATTTGCTCGAGAACTGAGGGCTAGCACTTGAGATATGGAGAGCAAATGACGAGTCATGCCTTGAGCCAAAGATGCTCTCTCGAGTGAGTCTTGCGTTTGTCCGATGCTACATGCATTTACTCATAGATACAGCTAGTTCAGCGCTCCATTTGGATGAATAAGCACCTTCGTATACCCCTCGATCCTCTTATCGAACTTCTCGTACGCCGTCGGTGCGTCGTCGATGTTGATCTCATGGGAGACGACAAAACTCGGCTTAGCTTTACCTGAAACGATCATGTCGCGCAAATACCGATTGTATGCTTTGACATTACACTGGCCGGTGCCTAGCGATAAGCCCTGTTGCAGCATTAGTACGATTCTGTTGATCATGGAAGCAAACGTACCTTCTCAAACAGCTTGCCGAAGCTGATGAGAATTTGGCCCTTCTTACTTTGCTCATCCGGAGCTCCTGGGTCTGCGGGAACATACAATCCGGGTATCCCCAATCCACCTGTTGGCCGAGTTACCATGATCAATTGGTCGAGGACAATGTTGGGCTTCTCTTTGCTCCCAGATGCATCGACGGCTTGGTACCCTACGGCATCCACAGCACGATCAACCATCCCATCGTTCAGCTTGATGATTTGCTCCACAGGGTCGCTCCTTTTGAAGTCGATGGGTATACATCCAATCTTCTCGGCCGCCTGCAATCGCTCCGGTACTGTGTCTACCACGAACACTTTGCTTGCGCCACGAAGTATGCCGCTGTATGCTGCCATGAGACCGACCGGACCTGCGCCGAATACTGCCACGCTCTCTCCTGATTTGAAACCAGCAAGGACCAGTCCATGCCACCCTGTCGGGAATATATCGGCCAGCAATATGAAGTCCGCCTCATGTTCAGTGCCCTTCGGAAGTTTGAGTGCGTTGAAATCTGCGAACGGCACGCGAAGGTATTGCGCTTGACCACCCTGGTACGGGCCCATCGCCACGTAACCATAGGCACCACCTGCGAAGCCTGGATTGACACTGAAGACAGTCAGGATGCATTATAAGGTGTCGATTATCAGACTCTTACCCTGTGCAGAACGCCGTGCGACCCTCTTCGCAGTTCTGGCATCTGCCATCAGCTACGTTACTTGAAAAAATTAGTAATTATTAAAAATAATCATTTAGTAGTTATAACTTACAAGGGAAGGACGATGCGGTCGCCCTTCTCCAAAAGCGTTACGCCAGCTCCAGTCTCTATCACCACCCCCATATTCTCATGACCAAACACGAGTCCGCTTTCAGCAGCTGTTCTCCCTTGGTACATATGTAGGTCAGATCCACATATTGCAGCCGTCGTGACCTTGACAATCACATCGTCGGGATGCTCGAGTTTTGGAACCTCGACCTCTTTCACTGAGACCTTGAACGGCCCCTCGTAATGCACGGCTTTCATCTTCTCGTTCGACATTCTGCCGTTCGTATGCGCTTGCTCTGTACCTGGATCGTGTTCAGGATCTAGGAGAGGGATGGTTTGCAAAGTGTTCTTGAGGGCCATGACGTGCGCCTATGTAAGAGTGGAAACAGTGCCAGGGTCTCTATGGGGATGTTGCAGTTGTACCAGGGTACGCATGCCTTTCGCGGTACTTATGTCCAATCGCCATCTTCAGCTATTTGGAAGCAATCGTCATTGTTGTGAGGGGCTTTGGAGGGGACGATCGCTGTTGTGGGGTAATGGTTCCGCGTCGGAAGCTCGTCCTAGCCTACGAAGGAGCTGATTTTGGGTGACGCACCGCACTAGCTATAACCCGAGATATTTTACGCCTTCTAGGAGTACTACAATAGTGTATTGTGAGATCAGACGATAGAATATTGCGTGTGAGGTATATTAGGATCCTTTATCAAGAGTAGATATCATATAAAATCATGTTAATGGGCCTCCTGGAAGAGTCGTAAGAATTCAGACCCCGTGTGCGGTGCATCACCCAAAACCAGCTCGTTCGTTTTCCGCACGTCCGGATGGCTGCACAAGGGAGCAAACTGGCCAGCCTCATGTCGACACCAGTCACACGACAGGTCATACTTGAGTGTGCTTGTTTGGATCATGGCCATATTGTCACCCTCCAGGCTACTTCATGAAACATCAGACGACTCGCTCAACCCAAACGAGACTCTCCTGGACTTTGCAATGCCTATTGTATGACCATGCACTTCTCTCTTGTGTTTCGTATGTTGTTAAGATAGGTCTAGTGATTGACCAACGCTCTGATGCGTACGGTCTTACTTAAGAATACCTTGGGGATGGTCTCGACGTGCTGTAAAAGGCGCACTGAGACCACTTCCTATGTCACACTGCAACATTGAAAAGCAATGATCAAGCTCCATCAGGGCCATGGTTTCATGCTCAGAAGGTTTTCAACATAATTTTCTTTCACCATCTAGCTCTACTCTTAAATGGTGTATCGGAAGTTCGGATCTTCCAAAAGCACCTTCTCGCCCCTATCAGCCTTCGCGTTCTCGCTGCGGAACCACAGAGTCAAAACGCCAACAATGAGGATGACCAGCACGTTGCATACCATACACGCTGCAAAGCCAGGGATGTACGATGGTGCATCTTCAGTGCGGAAGATCAGTGCTCCAGCAATGCCTCCAATTCCGCCGATTCCAGTAAGCGACGCGGAGCAGAAAGCACGACGCCATTGTCCTCTAATGTTGTTCGCTTGGTACGCCATGACGGACGGAATCGCTGAGTTTGTGCCGGAGACAGTGATGAAGACACCAACGTATTGTGCCCATGGGTTCTTCGCGAAACCCATGATGGGTAGACCAACGAGCGAGACCAGGCAAAGGAAGCAAAGAACGGGTCCACGAGTACGATACTTGTCGCTGAACCACGCAGCACCGTACATCAAGAATCCAGAGAAAGCGTAAGGAGGTGCACCCAGACACTGACTCATTGCTGTGCTGAACTTGAGCTTCGTGGACAAGATGATGGGCAAGAAGAACGCGAAGCCATAGGCAATGGTAGTGACGAAGAGCAGGATCAGTGCAAACGCGTAGATGTACCAGTCCTTGGCTGGTTCGAGGAACTTGTTCCACGAGAACTTTTCGGAGGTGGCGTCTCCGCGGTCTGCGTTGAGGCGGTCGATGACGACGTCGAGTTCGTCGGGCTTCAGGAATCCCCAGGATGGCTTTTTCTTCTCCTCGTCGGGGAATTTGACGATGAAGATGACGGCGAAGAGGGCGACTCCGACGGTAATCACGCCTTCCATAATGAAAATCCTGGAGGACTGTCAATCTGACTAATTCAAACTTAACAAGCTGAATGCCTTACCATCGCCACCCACGAATACCATTCACGCCTTCCATCTGCTGAAGGCCGTATGCGAGGATTCCGCTCATGGCTGAAGCAATGCTACCAATAAAGTAGAATACACTGTATCGCTTTGCAACCTCGACTGCGAGATATTAGAATATTCTCGACCAAGCTGCTACGTCTGCGTGGATGTCGTGGAACTTACATTTCGTATACCAACAACTGAGTAGGTACAAACATCCAGGGAAGTATCCGCTTTCCAATAACCCTAGGACTAGGCGGAGAGGAATTAGGCCCGGCCAGTTATTGGTAAATCCGAATCCAATGATGACAACACCCCATGCCACGCAAATACCGGGTAAGAAGAATCGAGGGCCGACTTTTCGACAGAGGATGATCATGAACGGCTGGCATAGGACGTATGTGATGAAGAAGCACAAATTGACAATATTGTAGCCGACCCCGCGGTTCATTTTCAAGTCTTTCAGCATACCAGCGATGGCGGCATTGGAGACGTTCTTTCTGTCCATCAGGGAGATGCCGTACATCGCACCGAGCGCCGGGATGAGTCGCCAATCGACGCGATGGCGAAGCTTTGCTGCGAGTCCTTTGTCCTCGGTATCCGAAGCCGTCGAGGGCGACGCCAGTCCCTTTTCGATATGTTCGATGTGGTTGGCGGCTTCGTCCTTGCTCGTATCGCGCGCCGCCATCGTGAGGAAGTTTTACAAGCAACGATCCCGTAGCCGAGAAGAATGACTTGAATCGAAATGCTTATGGTCCCACGGAGTAAGCACGCAAGTGTCGTTTGAAAGACAGAGCAAGTGGGCCATTCCATACATATACATCACTCAAGAGTCACTACCAGACCTGCGGATACCAGCATCCTACATTCCCACACCCGTCCACGTATCCCGTCGCCATCATACGAGCACTGACACATCCTCCCAAGATCCCCCAACTCCACATATAACGCCTCCCTCAGCATATCTCACCTTCGATTTTTCCCAATACACGCACGCCAAGTTCGCATGCCAATGCGAAGGTCCACCAAGCACCGGGATTCCACGAACCAAACGAAGCAGTGATTGTCATTGCAGTGTAACGTGCAGCACGTGGGGATGTGACATCTGGGGTAGATTGCGGGGAAATGGCTTGGTAGGGTCTTGGACAGGGCTTGGTGGGGGAGTAAGCGAGGACGAGTCGAGAGGATCTGGTGAGGAAAAGGAAGGCGGAACGAAGTTTTGAGACGGATGGGAGAACCAAGAGTTCTGAGGGCTTGGCTGGGCCGGTGTATTGCCGATAATAGCCTACTTGTAGGATAGGGCTGTGGAGGAGTGAGAGTTGTTGCTGTAAAGAGACGTCCCAGCCAGACGGTAATGGAATGGTAGTGGTTCTAAGGTGTGCAATGAGTTGTGTGTATATGATTTTCAGCTATGCCTGGTTATGACCATGAGGCTCAAGTGTAGAGATGCACTACCCGATAGGCCTATGTAGCCTTCCTGTTCAGTAGCCGATCTACCAAAACACCAAGCCACGCTATTCTCTCTCCGCTTTGAACCTCGTCCACGATACCGAGGCTCGCATACAACCTCTCAAGCCCAAGAATATCTCTCTCCTGCTTTTCCGCCACTACTGCCGCTTTGCTCTCCCCCACTACGTTCACCATCAAACCTTGTTCGAAATGCCGAGGCTCGCATTCACCCTCCCCAGCCTAGCCACAATTTTGCTCTTCTCCACCTCAGCCACCTCAGCAGCCTTGTTCGCCGCTTCCTCCTCTACCCTCTTCTTCTCAGCCTTCTTGTCCTCCTTCTCAAACCTCCTCTTCCACATGCCCACGTAATTGGTGTGACTCTGACGGATCCAGATGTGCCACCACATATCCTCAGTCCACTGAACCAAGTCTTGCTCTGTCGCACCAGCATCTATTGCATCGGTCCACTGCATATCGAAGTCCTTGTCTCGTGGTGTGGAGAGTAGGTAAGATGCGCCATTGATAGAATCGAAGAGCGTCCAGCGCGCGAGGCAGATGAGCTTGGCTTCTGGGGACATGTTGGCTGGAGGGGGGTGAGGTGTGCATGTCAGCGGAGGTGTTCGAGGCAGTGGATCGAGGTAGACGGGGATGGTCCAGGGCTCGCGTGGTGAGCTTGAGGTCCCAGGAGATGGCAAGATGAAGTGCGATAGAGCAATCTCCTTGTCTGCTCCTTCGTGTATAGGCGTCAAAGGTGGTGTGAGCTCCCCAGCTGCTGATGGCTTGATCACTGGTGTATCTGGGCTTGTCTCCGGTTGCTTGATAATGATGTGCGGCTGAGAAAAGTCGTCTTTCCAGCCAGTGTTGCCCTGAGGTATGGCGGCGATGAGTGTAGCTCTGAGCTTCTGCTCTTCTTGCTCTTTGATGTAAGCTGCTCGCTTGACGTAGTACTCAGTCGCAACATGAGGGAAAAGTGTGAACACTGTCTCTCGCACAGCTGCGCGTGTCTCTTTGTACCACGCTTGCAGCTCGGTCTTCCGCTTGTTCTCAATGCTGTCTCCAGAGCCCTCGACCTCGTTGTCACCATCGACATATTTGTAATCGGCATAGTGCTTGGGTACCCATTCCTTGATGAAGTAGGTCCAATGTGGCGAACGAACTTCGAGTCGTTCATGATACTTGACCTCAGCGAGGCGAGCAGCAAAGTGTCCTGGGTGAAAGAGCCAAGAGCTGGCGAAGTATTCGCAGACTGCGCCCAACGTCAGCATAATTCCCGATTTTTCTTCCGCCCCTACTACTTACTTTCGTTCTTGGTCTTGAACCCAGCGGCAACAATCCTTCTGTCCAGTCCCGTGATCTTCAAGACATCCCTAGGATTTTTGCTCATCCAAACCATGCTGCCAGGGAAGTTTGTCTCCTCGACTTCTTCTACACGAATGTGAAAACCTTCAAGATCGATGGTCAGACCGAGTGGCTTCACCATGCTGCCAATCATCTTGCTGTTGCTCGCATAGTTGTACTCGAACGTCTTCCACTCGAAAAGCTCCGGCTTGAAGCATACTTTGACGTCGACTTGGACCCAAAACTCTTCTTCATGACCTGGAGCACGTAGGGCGAAGTACATGCAGCCTGGGTTGAGAACGCCGCGACGACCATGGGAAGTATTGAACACAGACTTGATCGCAGAGACTGTACCGGCCCAGTTGAATTCTTCCATGGTGGTGCTGGCAGGTGAGTGGTGCGGACCAGCTACTAGGAAGTCGATGTCGCCATAGTCCTCTTTCTCAGGCATCTCGGTGGGCACCACAACATGTGCAAAAATCGTCCTCAGAGCGGCTGTGGTCTGCAACTTCACCTCGGCGTAGACCTCGGGAGAGAATCGTGGACAGCTCAGGTTGCGGAATGCGTGGCCACCCATTGCGAGCAATCTGCAGGAGAGAGCTCCTCGATTACGATGTCGTGCTGTTGATTTGCTCTTGTATATACAGGGAAGAAAGTGTGTAAAAGCTTGCTAGCCTTGTTGTTTGTGAATAAAGAAAGCCCTGAGACACTGAAGTCAGCTCGGCTGCGGGATGCTGGAGTAAAAGTAAAGTTGATACTCAGGGCTATGCTGACGAAGACCACGACGCTTTCGATTGGTTCAAATCCTGTGTATGGAGAAATACTTGTGTTGCTGGGCTAAAGATCGATGTTCTCAAAGTGAGATAAGATGTTTGCAAGTAAAACAGTACTCTGAGTCCACCCCTCAGCAGAGGATATCAACCAGGCACCTCAGCATCGTGGTTCCCAAAACTCCAGGTGACATGGCATATCCAACGTCGTGGTTGCCCGGGCAGACTCGTGCCTTACTGCAAGCAATCCATAGGACTCTTTTCACTGTGTCCATAAGGCGGTCGGGTGGCGGGAAGTAAGACACAGTGAAAAGGCACTTCCTGTTCTCTTACCGTATACTGAGAAACGAAGGGCAACCGCAGCATCAATTACTATGTTGATTTGCGATGCCTTTGTGCCAAAACTGGAAAGTGATGTTCGCACCTAGCAGAGGCTCGCAAACGATGCGCCTTCCTGCCACACAAAGTGTTGCATGAAATTTGCAGCCTGGAGCCCTCGTTACCACCACGCATAGGATAATTTACACTATAGATGCGGCATTTGGAAGTATTGGCTCTCATTGCGCAAGATCGTTTGTCTTCGCCTCATCCCTGTCGCGCAAGCAGAGCCACAGTTGCTCATGTCCAGCATTTATCCCCACCACAGCAACCACAACTCACCACTCTAAAGTCGCACAGATCTACAGACAACATGAGTCCTACACCATTTCGAGCCATTCTCACATGCTTCGGCTGCATCGAGTCTCCAACGGCCAGCTTCTCACCTGCATCCGACCATAACGAGAAGGCCGCTCTGCTCTTGCACTGATGTACTTCGCACGCTCCTTCACAACGTGGTGGCAGTCTACCTATGGCGAGCTAGTCCCAAAAGGTCCGCTCTTCCCATTCTTCCGGCGCCTAGGTTGTAGGTATGATCTGGCATTAAATCTGGTGTCGCTGAAGGAGCGAACCGAATTGTGTGAATTCCTCTCAAGTGCTTCGAACGCTGGGGTATCACATCACTTGTTGTCCTTTTGGTAATTTTCTGCAGACTGGAACAGATCATGGCGACAAGCTTCATACAAGCAGACGGCTTGAAGGCACAATGGATATAGTCGTGGGAATCGATTTTACATTTCGAAAACTACACTTTTGCGCTCTTCTCATGAACTTGTAAAATCAATTAACGCACGTCATTGACTACTCTAGTTCTGTATGGGTCTGAAACATATATGCAGACGATCCGGGTGAGCCTTAACACAGTCCAAGACCTTACGATCCTCCTTGATCTTATTCAGCGCATGCTCTAGCGTATCCTCAGGTACTTGGCGGGGCGTCGATATTTCGTGGTGTGCTTGCATGACCTTGATGATTGCCTCGACAATGTTGTCGATTTCCTCCTTCGAAGGCCAAGGCGTAGCAGCGGGAGGAGCAGGGGCTGGTGCTGAAGGCGAAGGCACAGTGAGTGTTTCTGTAAAGGAGAAGCCAGGAAGTCAGCAATGCTTCAGACACAACTCGGCCCCGGAAGACATACCTTGACTAGGTGCGTACGCAATTGGCTCACTGGTGACCGTGTCCGCCTCTTGGGTAATCGTGCTTGTTTCGCTCGTGATCGCAGCCTGCTCTCTGGTCCGCCCATCTTGTATTGCAATAACGAGTATGCAGATGGCCATTGCCATTCCGATGAAGAACATTAAGAAGGAAAAACAGAGCTTCAGAGAACAAGTATCGTTCCCGTCTTCTTCGTACCCTTGAATGGACAACATTTCCAACTCCTCGTCAGTGAGCGTCAATCTCGGACACAACATCGAGAGCCAACTTTGAGGTCGTTCCTGGTCAGATGTTTCTGGGTCGTTAGTGGCGCTTTGATCGCGCGACCTTTCCATGTCTTCTGAAGGGATTCTGTGCGAAAGATTTTCCATGGTCATAGAAGACCGTTCGTTGGGCTGGACCGACACAGGCGGCGGTGGCGATGTTGTGCTTGATTGTGAGTCGGGCGTGGGAGCCTCAGCAGCGGCGTCGACTCTGCGTAAAACCATCTTGCGACAAATATGTGACAAAGGTGGGATTGTGCTGGTCCTCAAATAGAGGGAAGAGAGCGCAGAAGACGGGTGGTAACGACCAGAATTGGTGCTGTCCGCTAGTTCTCAACACACCTCAGGATTCATGGAGGAGGAGATTGTGGTAGCTGAAGTAGATGCAGAAGCTAACAGCAAATGGTCAATAAATGGGTTGCTTTGGGGTACTAGTGATGCTCGAGACATTGATGAACCACGTTATATAGGTCGAGCTGTGTTCAAAGGCGGAGCGAGCGGTGATTTGAATAGTTTCCAAAGTTGGGACCAATATCCTACGAGCGTTTCGGCGAAGCTGACAAAAAGTTTGATGCCCAAGTTAATATTGTAGAAAAACTTTGGTACGAGAGCCTAAGACTTAGATCAAGGTATCAGCTGCAAGTAGATGCTAGTAAGTGTGTTAGCTCAAAGATATGTCGACCCTGATACCACCAAAACACTCACTGACCACAATCTTCGGCACACCATGCAGCCTGGTCACAAAACCCGCATCATGCCTCCTTTTCTCTTCCGTTCTCAAATTCTCGAATTCCCATCTTTTTCTCCCTACATCCGCTTCTCAAAGCAATACCCCCCAACCACCTCCCCAAAGCTGGCCTCCTACGCACGAAACCAACCAACAAGGCTAATGAGCCTCTACTTCGAGCGCCCGCCTTAATACGAGCTTCTGCAGATCGACACCAACAAAAAAGCTGGAACCCCGACATTCCGGACGAGCAAGAAACTCCTGAAGTCTACCGAATCCATACAGTCCATCGACACCGAACATGTCGACATTCGGACGCGTGCAGTTTCACCGCACGCGCAAAGCGGAGATGCCACTCGTTTCGATCAGGCAGAACGTCGTTGTGGTGAAGGAGGGTCAGGCTCCATTGGACGGGCGCGGAAGTGGAAAGAATGGGACGGGGGAGAGGAATGCCAATGGGAATGCGCAGGCGAGGGACGATGAAGAGGATGATGATGATGATGAGTACGGCTTTGCTATGTTGAGAGGTATATTCCAAATGCTTCGTCGGAGAAGATTCATTAAATAGCTGTAGTCGTTTCTGTCCAAGGCGCATGAAGTTCGAAAACGAGGAATTCTCGGCCTAATCTCTGTGAACTCGTTCAGATTTACCTCATCTCATCATCTTCTCAATCGTGTCCTCTAGGGCTTCCGGCTCCCGTCCCGCCTCTTTGAGAATATGCTCGAGTGTCGAATCATCGATCGCGCACTCCCCTTCCTTGAGCGCATCATACGTGCTACTCCACCACTCCACACTCGCCTTTTCCATGCCCATCTCATTCACATAGAAATCCTCATACTCTTTCCTACTCCCGACCTTCAGCTTGACCTCCTCGCCCCTCACACTACTCACGATACCAGCAATGTCCTGCAACGTCCACGTCCGCTTCTGGCTGAGATAGAACGTCTTTCCCGCCCACTTGCTGCTCGACTGGCTGAGGATTTTGGCTGTAGCAAACGCCATGTCGGGGATGGATGTCCAGCTTATGGATCCGTCGCCAGCGACCAGGACTTCCTTCCGCGTCTCCGCTTTGAGCTTGAAATAGTAGCCGAAATACAAGGGCCAGGACTCGTTGTACAGTCCCTCCCTCAAAATGGTGACCTTGACCTTCCCATATCCCTCTAGCCCTTTCAAGTACTTCTCTGTCCTCTCGTGCGCGCGCATCACGCTCGCTTTACTCAGGTTCGCAAATCCAAGGCTGGTATAGTAGATATGCTTAACACCAACCTTCAAAGCGGCGTCGATCGCAGCGCGGTGGTGTTTCTCGCGGCCTTGCCAGAGAGGCGGGTCATTGTAGTCCATGGCTATACGCGGAGTGGAGACGAGGAAAAGGGATGTACATCCTGTATAGGCGGCTTCGAGAGAGGATGGGTCGTCGAAGTTGGCGTAGCAGAGATCGATGCTCTGGTCGCGGAGATACTTGAGCTTGTCGGAGTCAGGACTGGAGGAGGTCTGATAGATATGTCAGTGTTGACGGACATGAAAGGTATCATGTGATATTACGCAGACGATGAGCTCGGAGGGGCCGATGAGGTTGTTGTCGAGAAGAGCGTTGAGGACTGCGGAACCGAGTTTGCCTGTGGCACTCGTAACAGCTAGTCTTCCCATGTTGTTTGCAGAGTGCTGGAAGTCTGAAGCTATGTGTAGTGCGTGGTTCTATTGTCGTTGTATACCTAAATTGTAATGCTTATAAATGCGAGCACGAAATGTTAGTTCGATGACCTCATTCTTGCGGGGCAGTCTGATCGCGGCAGCTGCTTCCTATGCACATCATTCATTGTAGAACGTGAGGTATTCTTGCATCTTGATCAATACTGATATAGCATATCGCAAAAGTGTGCGCAAATGGTATCATGTCGCGAGGTTAGCAGTGCGACTCCTTCGATCGGTGAATTGACAGCGAGCTCGGAACGTTCCGATCGTCACGTGTGACTTTGTACCCACTAATACACAGCCAATCGTGAAGTTCAGGGACTTGAGATACATAGTGGATAGGGAAACACCACGTTTGATTGTCTTGAGTGTTGAGCAGAGAAACACAAGTAGCAGAATGCAAAACAAGGATCCAAGTTGTCACTAACTACATGATCAATACCAGATGTTCGCTAATAGTTATGTCTAGTCTATTTTACAATTCCTTTCAATGCAAGCCATACATGATGCTGTGTCGTTTCTTTACACCCTCACCCTCGCAGCGCTCTCACTTTGCGGCGGTGCTACTCCAAAGCCAAAGTCCTTCCTCTTCTTCTTGCCTCTGCGATCGCCATATTGCTCATCAAACTTCTTGATGGCGTTGAGGCTCGACATATTCTCCGATATGCTCGCGCTAATCTCCTGTAGTGCTTTGTCGAAATGACGACTGTGTAGCGTGCGCTTTTCAGGAAAGTTGTAGGTCTGCCCACGCGTAAGGTGAAGCACTTTCGGTGGTTGCGGATTAGAGGAGGTTGTCTGGGGCGCAGCAGAAGAATCCTGTCCAGTAGCACTTGGTGTAGCTGGATCCGCCTCTTTCTGGCTCTCTTCCTCTTTTTGCTGCTCCGCTTCGAGTGTGGCTTTGGCAGCAGCGAGGGAAGCTTGCTCGTTCTCTTCCTTGACACACGCAAGCGCCGCTGACACAACAATGTTTTTGAGGTCACTGCCGCTGTAGAACGGCGTGCGCTTCGCGAGATCGTCCAGATCCACTGACTCATCGAGCTGTTCGCCGTTCAGATGAATTCGCAAAATCTCCTTTCTATCGGCTTCTGTAGGCAAATCGACCAGAAGTCGTCGAGGCAGTCGTCGTAGGACGGCATCATCCAGATCGAACGGCCGATTGGTCGCAACCATTACAAAGACGGATGAATCGTTAAGGCCATCCCACTCTTTGAGGAACTGATTGAGCGTTTGTCTGTGGGAACCACGATCGTGGAACGCGTCTCTTGACCCAAGAATAGCGTCAGCCTCGTCAAGGAAAACGATGCAAGGCGACAGCTTCTGAGCAAGAGAGAAGATCGCCGCTACTGATTTCTCACTTTCACCAACGTATTTGCCCAGAATCTGGGCACCAGAAACTTCCAACACGGTACTGCCACTCTCCTTCGCGACAGCTTTGGCGAGCAGAGTCTTACCAGTGCCCGGAGGGCCATATAGAAGTGCGCCAGTGATTTTCTCTGTTGCAAGAATACCGTAGTCGAAGGCGTCGGGTCGCAGAAGCGACAGAGACGTGATCGTTCGTATCGCATCGATGGTCTCTGGAGGCACATGCACTTGTTCAAAGGTCGTTTTGATCTGCTCAGGGTCTGCAATACCAGGCATCAAGTGCTGCTCATGTTGAGTTGCAGTCTGCGAGATCTGTCGAAGTTGCCGTTGTCGTGGTGAGTTCCATAATTCCTGCTTCTTCTTCTTGGCTCTCAAGTGCGCACTAACTCTACCATCAACATGCTCCTTGGGTTCTCGGGACATTTTTGCTAGCTCTTTTGCCTGGTTGAAGGACACGAACTTGACCATATCGCTACCCTTCAAGAGGCCCATGGCTAAAGCTACATGGGCCCAACTCATTTGCTCTGTGATATTGTCTCTCTTGCCAGCAGGACTTGAAAGATACAACCCAAGGGCTGTCAGCGCCACCCTATGCACTTCGTCGTAAGTCAGAACGCTCTGAGAGTACGATCGCGGGAATATTGACGCCCAGTGCTGGAAGTGTTGCGGGCCCTTGTCCATATCTGTGATGTTTGCGGAAGTGACAGGATCTAGAGCTCGTAGCATTTCGCGGATATGAGAGAGGTTGATGTTTCGCAATTTGGTCAGTTCTGGGGATGTGACGTCGCTCGGCTCGACCTCGATGTTGACGGGTATGATGGCATCCTCGGGGTTGAACTCGCTTGTGCTCGTTCCTCCATCTACAACGATAGTTCTGAAAAAACTACTTTCGCCCTCGCCTTGAAGACCACGTACTCCACTGTTTCGTGTTAGCATGATGGATGTTACAGATCGTAGTGGATGAGGATGTACATACCTAGCCGACAACTCGGGCGTTAAGTCGCGCGAGCAAGTGCTTCCGATGATCATGATGCTTTCGCCTGCCGTTCGGCGCTTTCGAACAAGCTCTTCAAGTTTCTGTATGATACGCCCACCGTAATGCGTAGCATTCATTTCCTTGAAGTCTTTGATGTAGATGATCTTCGGTCGCTCGCGGAGTTCGGTCTGAAGCGGTCCCAGACTAACACTCAGAGTTATGTCTGTATTTGTAGCCGCTGTGGGTAATGCAGAATTGAGCTCCAAAGTTGTGCTTTCGGAACCAACAGAATAATCGAAAAACCGTGGTTCATGGGTAGATCCTGATTCGTCTGAAGTCTTGTGCAGTGTGTTACTTTTTGCAGCATCCGAGAGACGACGGTGTCGCTTGAGTTCATTCGCATCAATCAAAGCGTCTAGGAGGGCCGCCAGTTTCATATCCTCAAGCTGTGCCTCGTTCTGGGTAGGTGTACGTCCAGAGCTGTCGCTGAGAGTGGTTGCGTTGGCGGTGCCGTGTGTGCTGGATGACGATCCGAAGAGGCTCCCATAATTTCGATCAAAGTCGCGCTTCGGCATGGTAACTCCGAATAGTGGTATTCCTAGACTGTTGATCATGTCGGCCATCTTGTTGGAGGGACCCTGGGTTTCTGGAGCACCTTCGGTCATTTGCGCCAGGTCATCTACTGCACCGCTTATTTCAGCGCTCAGACGATAAGTTTCGTACCCGAGGGAACGAATAGAACGCGGTGTTGGTTCAGGCCCTTCTCCGAGGTAGTCTCCCCCCAGCTGTGCAAGGTCAGGAGCTGTCAGAACGACGAAATCAGACTGGAAATCCTCCACAATCCTTCGCAGACACATGTCGACTGCGCCCTCTTGTGCTGCCGACGAAGAATGCAGTACTAAATTGGTCTTGGCAGCGGGGAATGAATCTCCTAGTGACGGTCGTAAGGCGAAAAGAGAAGCGGCGATAGTAGCTCGAATTTCTGCCAGCACGATTGGAGATATCGATTGTGACGTGCCAGTGACGGACGGCGACTTCTTTGTGGTTGTCGCCTTCTTAAACCATTTTTCAAGTCTGGCTTCCTTCTTTTTCAAAATAGCATCTTGTTTCTGTTCGGAGCTCCAGGTGGGGTCGACGTCAATTGACTCGGGTCTGTCGATTTGCTTTCTAAGTTCCCGCAAACGCCGTTTCAAGACATCGGGCTGCTCAGCCTGTGAACCATGCTCTGCTGTGAGCCAGAAATCCGACAGGCGAGTTTTCCATTTTTGCTCCAATGCCGGGAAGTCAGATAGTTGTGTAGCAGACGGTGCGGCTTGTTCGGTCGTAGCGGCGGTTGTTGTACTGGTGTCGCTTTCGGGAGGGGGCGGCTCTGCAGTAGCGTTCGTAGATATTGTCCGTTCGGACTTTGTCCATCGTTCGTGTAAATATTGCTCAATCTTGCGCGTCTCATCATCGTCAAGCCGCAACCCCCACAAACCCGTCAGCAGCCGCGAGATCAGCTTCGCATTGTTGGAGTCTTCAGAAGCTGGAACAGAACAAGAGGCCTGCTCGCCAGACGCCGAGTTTGTCACAGACAACGATAGGTATGCGGGTTGTGGGCGGTGTACAGGCTCTCCCAACACATCCTCACCACCCTTGACTCTTCGCTTTAAGAACCAATCTGGAATATGGATAGGCGGTAGGTCTTGGGACTTCTTGGACCTTTGCTGCCGTCGCAAGGCAGCGGCATATCTGCGCGACGTCTCCCGCGAGCGCTGCAACTTCTGCCCGAGAAGTTCGGCGTCCTCAGAGGCTATCGCAGTCTCGTCGGCGACTGGCTGGTCGGAGGCTGTTTTGCTGGCATCGTCTTCACCGATTGGTGTATTGTTCGACCCTGGCGGTGGCTTTGCTGCTTGTAATAGCGAGGGAGTGGTGTGTAGGCTTCGGGGTCGTGGTATAGACGGGTAGCGGCGGCCGTGGATGAATCGTGCTGGACGTCTTCCTGTCGACGCTCGCAGTGCGTGCCGTATCACGTACATACGGGCGTGTGAGATGCTCCCGACCGTTGAGCGTGGCGAAGCCTACAGAGAAGCGTAGGTTCTGGGAGGACGTGGGCAGTGCGAGGCGACGGCGAAGTGGCTGTCAACTTTCTTCATTATCCAAAGTTACGCCAGGGTCCACGGCCAAGAGCGCGCTTAGCGCTTGTGGCGGCTAAACCATCGCTACGCACACTAAGAACGAACCCGGGACTTGATGTTTCGAGCAGTAGTTGACATCTGTGGGTCTTTCCAGCAATACAACCTCCTCAAAGATTTCATGATGCAGGCTCGTCGAATGTACAAGTCGATTGCCCAAACTTGCATGGGTATTCCAAACCGCAGGTCGTACTACCATATCGCAGACTGTCGCTGTCACCACCGTTCCGGTCATTCGACTGACGGCATGTGTCAGAAGTCATGTCTATGTCGATGAGTTGATTTCAGCATATCCACGAGAATATGCTGAGATTGACGTATGCGACAGCTCTGTGGTCAAAGCTATCGATCGAGATAGTAGGACTTGGCTTGTGTCCCGATCAGGATCATGGCCACACGTGATCAGTCCAGTTCAAAGCGGGCCGGGTCTGAAATGAAGTTCGAATCCATCGTTGACGATCTTACTACGGTAGAAGCGTCGTTCAGTGTTGAACCAACGGGAGCATTCCGCGATGCAGGCCTGGCCAGCAAGCGAGTCCCGTGGCTTCGGCGCCATGCTCGAACTGCAGCCCCGTGCGACAGACACAACAGGCGGGCCGCTGGGTTGTGGAGTTTGTGTGACTTCCAAGGCACAACTTGACGTATCTTAGCATAAGTAGAGCTTTGCCATGTGCAGACGAAGTCGAGGATTCTATCTGCTAGAGTGCATCGAGGTCAGCTTGTGATTGTTGTGATGGACATGCAGCGGAAGGCGTAAGCGAGTGTCTGTGAATGGCTCCGATGCCTTCCCGCCTCGTTCCTGAGGCTCGTGCTTGCGATCGACGCTTCTGTTTCCAGTGAAAACAAATGCTGCCGGCGCCCGCAAACTCAATCGCGCCGACACTCAATTTGCTTCGCTGCTTGTTGAGGCCCCAGGCTCACTCGCCCTTCGACCTCGTCCCCTCGCCGCGTCGCGTTCGCGCAATTGCTTGCCCAAACTTGATGTTTACTGCCCGTCCTTCACCGCTGGGTTCGGCCTTCCTCTAGCGCAGCTTGCCGCGTGCCGCATCCCCACACCAACAACATTCCTCTCTCACGGGCAAGCACTTGCCATGACGTCTTGAAATGTCTCTGCGCTCCCGCGATCCTCCACCACGACTATCTTGGAGGAAGCGATGTCGCTTACTCCGAGCAACTCCAGGATGATGAGCCCGACCCTCGGGCCGGGTATCAAGCTCAACCCGTCGCCCTCGCCATTCTTCAAAAACACGCCGTTGCGCTCTCCTGTCAAACCGACTCGCGCAGACGTCAGTCTAGCCCTTCGCCGAGTCGTCGGTACTACAGCCAACTCTGCGAATGCCTTCGACAGTCTGCCCTCGGCGAATTCCTTTGCCTACACAGCTGGCGCTGCCGCAGTCATCGCAACTGTTGACGCTCAACACAACGTCTCACAACGCTTCTACCGCGCCCGGCCAACTACGAACCCTATCAATTCTTCATCATCCGTCTATGGAGGACCCGCCACCCCTACCCAGAATGAGAGTCGCAACCGTACGGCACTATCTCTGCGCGACGCCGGCTTTGGGGCATCTCCCCTCGCGTCTCCAGCCAACGAATGGTCCGATTCGCCAGGAAGTCGCGGGGCATGGACGACCAAGGACAAGATCAAGGCTGCCACGTGTGTGAGCTTCAGCTCAGATGGAAAATTCTTGGCTGTTGGAGAGGTGAGAAGGTCTCGAGTTGCTCCCTGTTGCGTTATGCTGACCTATACCAGACTGGTTACAAACCCAGAGTCCTTATCTTCTCTACCGCTTCCGATGTTCCGTCTGACACACCCCTAACGTCGCTCCCAGAACATACCATCGGCGTGAACTGCATTGCATTCAGCCCCGATTCACGTTACCTTGCAAGCTTAGGCTACTCCACAGACGGCTTCCTGTACATTTGGAGCATCGACTCGCGCACCGGAGCTGCCACTCTCTACGCCAGCAACAAGTGTGTCAGCAACATCAATCGAATGGCCTGGATTGGCAACAACAAAGTAATCACTGTTGGGACCCGGCATGTCAGGGTCTGGAAAATCGACGATCCCAAATCATCCATGCGAATCTCAAAGGCCCGTGCAAGCGACGTCTCCTTCCTCTCAGGCCCGTTCCACAAACCACTTCAGGGCAGGAATTGTGTTCTCGATAGTCTCAAAGAATCAACCTTTACAAGCGTGGTAGCCATAGCATCCAGCAAAGCCATCGTGGCATCCGATCGTGGCGATGTTTGTCTGGTCGACGACTCTAGCTCTGATCAGCGATTCGTTAAGCTGTTCGATGCTGGCTTCAGCGTTAGCTCTATGGCTGTGGACGCAAAGGGACGCCTTCATCTGGCGAGTAGTGAGGGCGGCCTCAAGACAGTCGTCATCCGGGAGATCACAGAAAAGCTGACCCCGCCACCATCACCACCTCCTCGAGTCGAGTCGCCCACTGTGTGTGTGGCAGACAAGAATCAGATTGGCGCCATTGCTTGTCTGACTGAATATTTGGTCACAGTGGACTCCCAGCGCGCTATCCGCCTGACGCACCTCTGTGCAGCCGACGATGACACCGCTGTCGGTGATGTCGCTCACAGGTTACCGGCGCATGGCAACTCTGTGCTTGGGGTAGCTGCACTTCCCACACAAAATCACTTCTCAGATGCCTCATATTACACATGGGCGGCCGATGGCACCATCTTGATCTGGAAGGCCGATGGTAGTTGCAAGGACTCGCTGCACGTAGTTCTTGAGCAGTTCGAAGGCCCAGACACTATACCAAATGAGCTTCGAACTGTCCGTGCATCCGCTGATGCCAGCTTTTTGGTCACAGGAGACAAGTATGGTGTGCTCAGGATCATGGATACTGCAAGCAAAACCGTTTCGTGCGAATTTAGAGCACATACCTCAGAAATCACGAGTATCGCCATACACGAAGAAGACCAAGTCGCCTTTGTCGCATGCGCCAGCAGGGATCGGACCGTACAGATATTCTCGCGATCAGGTGCTGCCTGGGGTCTTCTACAAACTCTTGACGAACACGTTGGCGCTGTCAATAACATCCGATTCTCGCGGGACGGAAAGCGGCTCGTATCTTCCTCTGGTGATCGAAACCTCGTAGTACGTGAGCTCCTTTCACGCGACGACGGTGCAGGAGGAACCATACGGGCGTTTGTCATGCTTCGAGCCATCATTCTGAAATCTGCGCCCGTGTCAATCACTTGGGACATCGACCACGACGATGTTCTCATAGTATCATCAATAGATCGCCAGGTGTCCAGGTACGACATTCGCAATGGTCAGAATCTCAACAGTTTCCGCGCTTGCGATTCAGATGGAGGCGATGCGGTGGTCCTGTCTTCGCTTGTTCACATACCCCGAGGGTGGAGTTCTTCGTTGATCGCTGGCGTTTCCAGTACTGACAAATCCGTGCGTATCTATGAGGAGAATGGGACCCTGATTGCTCGTGATTGGGGCCACACTGAGGGTGTATCCGATATATCTCTCATCAGCAACGCAGCCGAGGAGAACGAAAAATCTCTGGTGACTGTCGCCGTGGATGGCACCATGTTCATTTGGGGACTGACATTGCAGCCAAACCGTCAGGATCTTTCGAAGTCGATGGACCTACTGGGCCCAAGCACGCCGACGAACTCAGATCTCCTCGCCAACAGGGCGCCTTTGCGCCGCGTTTTCTCTCAATCGGAATTGGCCAGATTCCAGCGCTCCACTGATGACGATAATGTCACGCCCACGGGCAATAAATCCCCAAAGCTACGCAAGCGACTCTCTAAGTTTACGCTGGCTCAGACTCCCAAACTAGAACCCTCCCCGATATCGAACAACGCGAGAGAGGGTCGTGCAAGCGGATGGCAAAGCCAGGGCACATTGCGTCGAAACAAGAATCGCTCACCGTCACCACCAAGCCCTCGGAATCCCCAGCTTGCAAAGCGACGAACTTCATTGGATACACGCGCTCGCACAAAACCACCTGCGAATGAGTTTGGCAGCCTTGGTGCTTCAACAGAAAGTCTGTGTCGAACCCTTCGTGCCTATCGCAAACGTCTTGCGAACAGCAACGATACGTTGAGCTCTGAGCTGGCTAGAGAAGTCGAGAGAGAGCTCGCAGCAACTGCAAGAGCGATCGGCGAGCGAGTAAAGCCGAAAGAGCTGGATGAAATGGTCATGGTCAAGCTACTCGATCAATACTCGGAGAGGTTGGTGTCTATGCTCGACGAGAAGATTGCGGCGAGCGTGGCCCAGCGCGTGCGCGAAAACAGCGTCAGCAATATTTCAGAAGGCACCGAGTCACCGGTCCTGGCTGAAAGTCCAAAGCATATCGATCAAGATCAAGATCAAAGTCCACGACGACAGCGGCAAGACAGCGAGATTACCATGAGCCCGATTGAGGATGAGACGATTACGGAAGGACTGATAGTGCAGAGCATAGAGCAGCCGGTTGACGTTGTCAACACTGTTGCAGATGCGAGATGAGCCTGCACAAAGACTAGCGCTGTCCACGACCTTGACGATGTTCACGAAACCATGACCAAAAGGCGTTTTGGAGGTGTCGATTTGAAGGAACCATTTGATGTTTGGAGTCACAAAGGCAAGTCCCGTATTCTTGGGCAGATAGGATGGGCCTCGGGGCATTTATGCAAGCACTTTGCGTGCAGACAGTAATAATGCGCTAGAAGTAATCGTAGTTCTTGATTCATTCGCGACCAGAACATATTCCACTTTCAAATTCGACTCGGTTTCGATGCAACGTGGTGTCCATGCATTGTCTTCATCTCGTTCAAGACCCATCAACACAGACACGGCAAATGTATCGTCTGGTAGTTACTGCATGACCTCCCACTTGGCGTATCGCTTCCCAGCTGCAAGTAGAGATCGTAGTTGTTGCCTGTAGTCACCTTACACACCAACCAGTTCAATTCTGCCACACGCACACATTAGCAAGACTTTTTGTCACCACATATTTAACACACACTCTCTCTTTGTCTGGTCCTTCCCTCTCTCCGCACGGAACAGTACCCAGACTCCATCCAACACCAAGAAACAAACGAAATTTCAAAACTCACGTCGCCCATACGAACTCCCCTGCACAGTAATAATCGTATCCCCCTCCAACCCCCACGCCGTCGTCGTCCCCTCCGCCTCCCACTTCAACGGCTTATAACTCGTCGTCGCGTTCTGGATATTCAGGTACAACCCCGTCTTCTTGGACTGGATCGTGGGGCCGATGGTGAATTCGTCGGCGGAGGATTCGGGCCCGAGAACGGGGCTGGAGGGCGAGGAGGACGATGCTTGTAGGTACAGGTGGTAGATGGGGTCGCGGACACCGCGAATTTTGCCAGTTGTTGCGCGGGGGGAGAGGGGGGATGCGAGGGTGGAGGAGAGGAGGAGGGGGAGGGGGGAGGTTCCGGGGGTTTGAATGGAACTGAATTCAGATGTGGGGGGATTGGGAGGGTGGAGAGAGGAAGAAGAGAAGGGAGAGCGAGAGCTGGGGGTATACATTTTGTGCGTCGAGGATGATTGGCGAACGGGCTTTGAATAGCTTGGACGGTCCTGCGACGTACGGTGAAGCACTGGGGTGCAACACACCTGCGCCATTGGCATGTCGACGGTCGGGGAAGGCCGTGGCATGAAGCCAGCACACGAAGGACGAGGGAATATGCTTCGGTGCACGAACACTATTCACGTCAGTACGTGGCCCCTAAGGCATGATCTGTGGAGCGATGCATCGTTGGACGATACTTCGGATCAGTACCACGACGTCGCAATTCTCGTCACCATACCGCGGGACATGTTAGTCGCCGAAGGAAGGCGCAGATGCTGGACAGAAGATGAGAGTTGCGGACAGCTTGAACAGAACCTGTATCTTGGTTCCTCATAAGGGCGCGGGAAGTGAAGGACGAGAATGAGTAGGTCGCTTCGAATATTCATATACATAAATAAGAGTATGTGTACATGTAAGGGTAATTACTCCCAATATCTCTTTCTCCACACGCAAGCCTCGCACGCAAACCATGTCAGAATACATGTAAACATAAACATATCTCTCAAGCCATTCAATTCAATTCAATTCCACGCATGCTCTTCCCATCGAATCAAACCGGACATTTCAAACTCCCTGCCCACCACAGCAAACACAGGTATCGAACCAAACACCAAAAGCCACCACTCCACACCCATACTCACCCCTTCCCATCCATCTGCCCATCAATACCTCTGCCATCCCCCTGCGTCCCAAAATCCTTCAACTCCCTCCTCGACTTCCTCCTCCTAATCGACGGATACCGTCCCGGCTCCCCATTACTCAGCGGCGAGTACGAGTAGCGTCTCGAATCAGAGAATGGCGGGGTGGGGTACTGGTGTTCGAGGACGACGCGGACGTTGAGGTGGTCTGGGGTCGTGGGGGTGTGTCTTTGGATATCTGGGGAGAAGGAGTGTCTTTTGGTATCTGGGGAGAAGGATTGGCTTTGGGGGCGTGGATTGGCAGATGGGGTGTGTCGGGGTGGTGGACTTGTTGGTGAAGCTTTTATAGCTTTCGGTTTACCCATTTTCTTGTCAACAGTCCAATCCTGACCATCAGTACCGCTAGCATCGGATTTCGTGTCATTCGTAGGATAGACGGTTCCAGGCATCATTACATACTCCTCCAGCGCATGTGGAAGGGTTCCAAAATTGAAGCCTCGGCCAGGTTGGGATGGGAGGAAGCGCTGGCCGATGTCGGTGTTGAAGTCGACGACCATGTCTTGGGTGGGCGTGTATTTTGCCATATTGGTGTACCATTGTGGATACGAGCCGAACCAGCTGTCGACTTCGGCGTCGACGTCGACTGTGAGGTAGACGTTCTTGACGTCGTCGGGCTTGTGGATGAGGAGCACGAAGTCGAAGTCGCGTGGTAGGCCGGAGCGTTGGAGCATGTTTTCTTCGAGGGTCCAGACGGCCATTCCGTCTTCGATGTCATGTTCTGGGCCTAGCGGGCTTTTCTGAGATCGAATGGAGCCTTGTACGCTCATCATGTGGAACACTTTGTAAGACCCTTTCATGCCGCCGGTTGGGTTCACAGTAGCTGACACAGGCGCCTGCGAGATGCCCAGTGAGCTCGACAGTGAGAAATTCCATTGCAGGCTTTCGGGTGAGACGGCACCAAACATGAGTTCCGGAGCATGTTTTAGTATCCGAGGATGCGATTTGGGAGTTGGATACCATCGGTCTTCTTCTGGTGCTCCAGGATCCGGATCACCATGGACACATACTCGTATGTCGGCGCTCTTGAAGCGATGGGAGCGTGGATCGTGCGGATGGAATACGAAGTGGACAGATACGAAATACACGTTATCCAGCGCGTCTTCGTGTACTGCACTCGTTTCGTAGTAGCCTATAGGGACAGATGAGCGAAGCAGGATGAGATGAATTGAGGTGGGTCTGACCGTGTTGCAAGCGGTTCACGTGCGCTGAGATGAACGCATTGCCGGGTAGAGTCCGCTCGTACAAGCATTTCTGGTAGATCTGCAGTCGCTTCTTGGGTACATTGACGTCCTTGATGGGAGCACTCGATTGCCTTTGCGGGCGCTTTTGTATTGACATGTCTGCTGGCTCTCGCTGCGGTGGCCCAATATCTTGGTCGCCCTTCAGGCGATGCAACAATGCGCTCATCACGGCAACGGCTGGAAAGATGTGTATCGCTCGAGGTACTGCACATCCATGTGACCTTGGGACGCCGTAGCGCTCAACGGGTGTCGGCAACTATGGCGGCCTGGGAGAACGAGAGCTTCAGACTAGGCATGCTGCGCATATCACGAGGTAATGTCGTAGGATTGAGCGAGTTGCAAGAGACTGGACATGCAGTTGTAACATGACGATTGACGACATACGCCACAGGGGGCTGACACACTTCGATGGACGATCACAGCGTGGAGAAAGCACCCTCTGTGATTGCTCGAGAACTTTTCCATTAGCCATGCTTTCGAACGAAACGCCAGACTGATTGATCATGATTTATGTAACTTTGGTGATGTATTTTGAATTGCAGCGTCGCCTGATGCCTGGAGTCAGGGTTCTGAGCCATGGTATGGTGTCGATTGTAGATGGGGTCCGTGGAGCAGACTGCCGGAAGCTTATCAGCGAGGCGTTATCATGGAGCGAACCCCGCAATATCCCCAACCGGGCAAAGTCTGAAAGCTGAGAGGGTCGAGAATGCACTTTTGCATGTTCTAAGCAGACGTGATTGTGTTGCCTTGATACTGGAACGGCTCTTGGGTTGTCTGAAATCTGCACCTGAGTAACACGATGCAGTTGTGTCCAAAGGAGGCGAGTGCGACCGAGTACACCTTCCTCGTTCCCCCACACTAACCCACAATAGCTCGACAAGTTGGTGGTTTCCCAGCTAGGCCTGCTCGCACAGCGTCGCCTTGCACGAGGAGTCAAGTTGAACCACGCTGAAGCCGCTGTAAGTATTGTATAATTTTTGCGCTTCAACTCCTAACATACTTCAGGCACTTATCGCAAACAACCTCCAAGAAGTACTTCTCCAAACCGCACGCGCATTGACTGCAGCATTCTGAACGCGTACAGCTTATTCGCGATGGTAACCACACGGTCGCGGACCTCATGGCCATTGGCAAGACCATGCTTGGTCGCCGCCATGTCCAGCCCTCGGTTGTCGCATCGCTCGCCGAATTGATGGTCGAAGGAACTTTTCCTATGGGCACGTACTTGGTCACAGTTCACCATCCCATCTCGTCCGACGATGGCGACCTTGAGAAAGCGCTTTACGGCTCCTTCCTCCCGATCCCGTCGAACGACATGTTCCCGCCCCCTGAAGCCAGCTTATATGACCACAAGGAACAGCCTGGTGCGATAGTCGCTGTGAAAGGCGAGGCTGGATCCATCAAGCTAAATCAGGGGCGCAAGAGGATCAGCTTGAAGGTGAAGAGTATGGGAGACAGACCAATTCAGGTAGAGTCGCATGACCTTACATTCGGTGCCATATTGACCTTATTACTAGGTCGGGTCGCATTACCACTTTATCGAGACGAACCCGCAGCTTCAATTCGATCGCGTACGGGCACATGGCTTCCGACTCGACATACCTGCCGGCACTTCTGTCCGCTTCGAGCCCGGCGACACCAAGACTATTACACTGGTTCAAATTGGCGGCAACCAGATCATAAAGGGTGGGAACCAAATTGCTCCCGGACATATCGAAGACACAGCCATTATCGAAGGCATCGTGGAAAGACTAAAGTCTGGAGGCTTCTTACATGAACCTCAACCACTTGGCGATGCTGCTCACATCGACATGTGTACGATGGAGCGACAAGCATATATCAGCATGTTTGGTCCTACAACTGGTGATCTTGTTCGACTAGGCGCAACCGACCTGTGGATCAAAGTCGAGAAAGATATGACTACATACGGAGATGAATGCGCTTTTGGTGGCGGAAAGACACTAAGAGAAGGCATGGGACAGGCGGGTGGGCGCTCGGATACTGAGAGTCTGGACACGGTCATCACCAACGCACTCATTGTTGACTGGTCTGGCATCTACAAAGCGGATATTGGTATCAAGGATGGTATTATTGTCGGCATTGGAAAGGCCGGCAACCCAGACGTAATGGATGGCGTGGACCCGAACATGGTTATAGGATCCTGCACCGACGTGATTGCGGGAGAGCATAAGATGATCACTGCAGGCGGTTTTGACTCCCACATTCATTTCATCTGCCCTCAACAAGTGGAGGAAGCTATCGCATCTGGTATCACGACAATGCTGGGTGGTGGAACAGGACCTAGCACTGGCACCAACGCGACGACTTGTACCCCAGGAAAGACGCACATTAGGCAGATGCTGCAAGCGATTGATGAGCTCCCTTTAAACTATGGCATCACTGGCAAAGGCAACGATGCCGAGCTTCTACCTCTGCAGCAACAGGCTGAAGCTGGCGTGTGCGGTCTCAAGCTGCACGAGGACTGGGGAAGTACGCCGGCAGCTATTGACGCATGCTTGACTGTCTGTGACGAGTATGACATCCAGACGCTCATTCACACCGATACGCTGAATGAGTCTGGTTTCGTTGAGCAGACCATAGGAGCCATCAAGAACCGAACAATTCACACCTACCATACAGAAGGTGCTGGCGGAGGGCACGCTCCAGACATTATCAGTGTTGTCGAACACGAGAATGTGCTACCGTCTTCTACAAATCCGACTCGGCCATACACGCGCAATACCTTGGATGAGCATTTGGACATGCTGATGGTCTGCCACCATCTGTCTCGCAACATCCCCGAAGACGTCGCGTTCGCTGAGTCTCGCATTCGTGCCGAGACGATTGCAGCCGAGGATGTGCTCCACGACCTTGGTGCCATCTCCATGATGTCTTCAGACTCTCAAGCCATGGGCAGATGCGGTGAAGTCATTCTGCGCACATGGAACACAGCCCACAAGAATAAAGTTCAGCGTGGCACGCTGAAAGAAGATGAAGGGACAGGCGCGGACAATTTCCGTGTCAAACGGTACATCAGCAAGTATACCGTCAACCCTGCCATCGCCCAAGGTATGGGTCATATTATTGGGAGCATTGAAGTCGGCAAGCTTGCAGATTTGGTGCTATGGAAGCCCGCAAACTTTGGCGTGAAGCCATCGCTGGTCGTCAAGAGTGGAATGTGCTCTCACGCACAAATGGTATGTCCCTCGAAAGTCAGCGCACCCAGCTCAAGCTAACAACATCTAGGGTGATCCTAATGCTTCAATCCCTACCGTGGAGCCTATCATCATGCGGTCCATGTTTGCTCCTTTTGTTCCTCAAACTAGTATCACGTTTGTGTCTCAAGCATCCATCTCTTCAGGCGTCGTCCAATCGTACGGCCTGCGCAAACGTGTTGAGGCAGTCAAGAACTGCCGGAAGATCGGCAAGAAAGACATGAAGTTCAACGATGTGAGGCCGAAGATGAAGGTAGACCCTGAGAGATATACCGTTGAAGCAGATGGCATGGTATGTACAGCAGAGCCAGCAGACACTCTGCCTTTGACACAGGGCTATTTTGTCTTTTAAGCCTTCAATTCAATCATATTCCATCGACGCCCCAAAAGTCCAATCTACAATCTTCCTTGTGTTCATTTCTCCAAACTGCATAATCGTGGTATATCGAACATCCAAATCATAACATGCCCAACCCCAAGCACCCAATCACTCCTCACTCCTGCCCCTTAATCGCCTCAACCGGAATCCCACTCGCCTTCTGCGCCTCCTCCTTCTCCTCCTTCAACTGCTCCCTCCCCTCCGCAAACACCTGATCGAAATCATACTCAAACCACCTGATATCCGGATTGAGTCCCGCAAACTTCCACTCGCCCTCTACCTTCTTATACCAATGCGTATTAAACGAATGCGCATGCCCCTTGACCGCAACTTTCGTCATCGTCTCGTCCGTATACCGCTGATGAGGCACGCGCAGCTGATGGTATCCGACCATTTCGTCGTCGGAGACCTTTTCCCACCGTGTGCCGCCGATGAAGTGTTGGGTTTTGAGCAGGGGGTTGCCGAGGACGGCGGGGTCGGAGGCCATGGCGATGAAGTCAGACGCCGGCATAAACTCCCAGATCTTGCCGAGGAAGGAGCGGTAGTCGATGCGGAGGGTGGGGGCGATGCATTTGGAGAGACGGGTCCAGTCCTGGGTGGTGCGGTTGTTAGAGAGGGTGGGAGTGAGGAGGGGGAGTGGTGTACTTTGCTGTCGTAGCTGTCTGCCCATTCGTAGCAGGCGGATTGGCAGCCCATTACATCTGTGATTGAGTTAGAGGAGTTCAGAATCTAAGATTGATGGTGTATGGGGGATATTTATGTACCATCGAATGTGGGTTTCAACTTCTGCGCAGCCATGATGTATATCTCGCTTTCGTCTTTTCTGTGATATGGATGGTATATTCTCGTGTCCCGAACAATTTTGCTATTCAACGGGTATTCAAGCTCAAATACTTATCAATTCTCAACTATCACACTCTCTTATATATCCAATCCCCAAACATCCAAGTTCCCACGTCAGCCCAACTCGCTTGCACAGCACCACCAACCAGGACTTCGGCTCCCCGCCACACGGCCCCCGGCTCCATTCATACATCGCAGGGCTGCCATCGGCACGCGCATAGAACGGGGCCGAGGGCTAGATTTGGCACACGGAGTGTTTCTGCATCGCGTCTTTTGCCGGAACGTTGTGTGGTATGTTTGTAGGTGGGGTTACGAAGTACCAGGAAACGTGGAGAGTGGAGATTGTTTTGGTTGCGTGCAGGGACTTCCGGTGGCGGGCCGCGACACCATGGGATGTCGCACGATTGTGCTGATGGGGGGAATGATGCGGCGGACGCTTGCGGTATGGCTATTTACATCTCTTGTCTCTTTTGTGCACGTTTGTTGCGTTGCGTTGAGGAAGGCAGATTGTACCTAGTTGCGAGCACCCATCGACAGAACTTATTATTATTAATTTACCTTCTTGAGGTCGCATTATACTATCGTGATCATGGTGTCGCTATACTTGCATCCCTCTCTTGCGCATCACTCTTCTTCAGAGGTGTGAGTCGTGCTGATGAAGGAGTCGTGACCACCGAGGTCGTGCTTCGAAGACGTCGGCAGCTCTGATCTCCCAAACCGACACCAGAACCCGTCAACCTACCGCATCGTCACACTGGAGAAGAAACCTTAGAAGATCTTGCAACAAAAAATTGAGCGACCCTACAATGCCTCCATCGCCGCCGCATCCCAGCTCAATCGGCACCTCGGAGCCTGTCATTGGACAGTTTTGGCGTCGATAATTGACTGCACAGTTGCACACTTTCGATACTGCCGCTAGTCGAGCCCCGAGTCGCCCTCTCCCTTACCAGTGCCGTCCTGTATGAGCTAGCGGTATGCCTCTGCTGCCTGCATGCAAGTCGGGACACGTCAACGATGGTAGCTGTGCCCATCCCACGCCATATGGTACGAGAGGGCGTGCCGGAGGGCGTCATCCCATCCAGGGCGTATGCCTCCAGAAGCACAGCGAGTGGTCAAACATCGCAGAGCCGCATGTTCGTCAACTGGGATTGGCCGTTGCTGCAGGTCATGCGACGTGGACACGGCATGCCCCTCTCGCTCGAGCAAGCCCTCAGCAAATCATAGCTGCAGTTCGTCCCCTCTCACATGCCTCGCCCACGGCACTGAGATTCACCTTGTTCCTCAGTATGCCTCCTGTCTGCGCTGATTGCGTAAACGAGTATGCCACAGCAAGCTAGGCGTAGGCACCACGTCCTCGCATGCAATACACGAGTACCCATGACTCGAGCTAGGGCGTTTTGCTCCAAGGCGCATCACTCGAATACTCACACATTTACGCAGCTCGTGTAAAGCTTCCCAGATGGCGGGCAGGGCGTCGCGGTCCCGAACATCTCTGTTGAGATCAGACTGATCTGAAACGTGTTTGGCACCTATCGCAGGCCATGATGCACGTCTTGTACATGCTGCGCCCGACTCTGCCGAGTCTTGTCACCTTCGTCATCAGCGACTGTTCACCAAAATTGTGGCGCAGATCGACCGATAGAGTTAGAGTGTTGTACAGTTGCACGCTTCGGTGAGCTCTTAAGATCTCTGGCCTTGTCGCCTTCTTTCCAAGTATCCTCCCCGTCATGTACCGCCCTCTGCTCCTCCAGGTTGCTCTGCTCACACCAATTTTTGCCTCACGCTATTGATGGCGCACCAGTACAGCAGCGTGCCAGAGGACTGGAGCGGCCTGGGGTCATCGCATGGGGAGCATCCAGCTTACACTTCGCACGTACACGAGCGGAGCCGCATTCCGCCAACAGCACAACAACTACTCGTGGGCGGATCAAACACCGAGCATTACCCTTCACTAGAAGACGCGAACGATATTGCGACAAACCTTAACATCGTCGTTGATACGGCAGATAGCTGGCAACACAGCCTATGGCCCAACTCATTCGATGGCACTGGTGCCTATCGTCTTTCCGACTATTCCGAAGTCGCCAATGCATCACCCACTCTAAGTCCACTAGAACCCGGCTCGATCCAAAGTGTGATACAACACAACTCTGGCTGGGTGGACGGCCCTTTCGACCAAAATAATGTTATCTGGCCCAATGACACCCTGCAGCAGGACTTTGATGCGTCCCTCGACCACACACCCGTATCCCTGTCCACCCTTGGCGCAGTGGATGCTCCATACTATGCCGGCTCTCGACTTGATCGACCAGACCCCTCGCACACGACTACTGACTATCTTCACGCGGTCGGTCAGTCGACTCCCAGTGTCATCAAGTACGATGATAGAAGCAACTACGATCCGCAACACTCTAAACCCGCAACTATTCCCGACTCGCTGCATGCCGGCACCGTCACCTCAGAAGGGATAAGTTACCCTCGATCTTATAAGAAACACACGAGCGTGAGTTCACAGAGCGGAGTCACGAGATGCAATCAGTGTACTCAAGAGTTCTCTGGTCGCTACCAGCGAGGGAACCGGGCCAGACATATCCGTCAACAACACTCCGAGAAGGAAGCACAAATCAGCACGGATTGTGTCTGCCGTATGTGTGGCCAACATTTCAAGCGACAAGATGCTCGACGTAAGCATGAATGGAAGAAACATGGTTTGGCGGACACAAAGCCTCTGCCTCGACGTCCATTGGCCCGAGACAGCTCGTCACATGGTGGCACGTATGATACGCCCAGCGAGGAAGGAACATTGACCTGCCATCCTACCATCCATGTACAGAATGTTGTCGAGACCCAGTACTATGTTCCCAAAACATCTCATCGAGCACACGACAAATTCGCTACCGCCAGACAAAAGCTGGACAATCATCGGTACAACACTTTTTGCATTGCGATCTTGGCTCGCGGAAAAGTTATTGTTGGGCAATTGAGATATAGACGGTAAGCGTTGTATTCATCAACCCAAAATATAAAACTAACTCCTTGCAGGTCCGATCTTCATGATGCTTTCAAGCAAGAACTGCAAGAGCTGTCCAAGCAGCTGCATCATCGGCAGCAGGGCTCTTCGAAAAGGGATCCCGACGCAGAAGATCTGGTTGATGCTCAAAGTACCGCCGGCTCATACCAAGGCGGGGACACCAGTAGTCGATTGATGGTAGGGACTACACCCAACAGGAGACGCGCATCGACAACGTCATCAAGGTTCAACCCTTACCCTAGACGATCATCGAAGAAGTCAGAAGAAGATCCAATGCTTGCATCGCTGGCATCCTTCCAACAGCAAGACGATCCATCCCTTGACTGTCCAATACATAAGTGGCACTTGATGCATAGCAATGATTCGCCTTGCAATGGTTGTGGGAAGCCTTACATGAACGGCGTTCGACAACACTTACTGCCTACCTACTCGCAGCAGCACCGTGGGAAGATATCGTTCATGCAACGCTGCGACAACTGCAAAGAGGACTTTGTCGACCAGAACGAATGGAACCGTGGACGCCATGGTACTGGCAATTGTGTTGCCAGGAGTCAGCCAAAGGGAAACAACTTGATGTGCTGGGCTCGCCTCTTCTTGAAGATATACCCGGAAGAGTACAGCATACCAAGTCCTTGTATGTATATCGGACGACGCCATCCAGACTTTGCTGACATAGCTGTTCAAGATCGGAATGACCAACGACTACTTCCAAACGAGTTGGTTGTCCGCCTTCGACATGAACTCGGTCTTACACAATTGACCTCTGCCGGCCAGCTCTCGTCACAGCAGCGTCAACGTGAAGCAGAGACGCGAAACAATGGCGCCAGCTTCCAAAGATTCGAGGCTGCGCTGGAACGAATTGCAACGATAGACACATTATTGGAACGTTGTGAAACACTGCTGGCTCAGCTGCTGGCCTACAGAGATGTCGAGGCAGCCAACGACCATTTCCACCTCGATGACGTTACGAACTATTACCACCGTCGCCTCGAGCAGCTCCGACAAGAACAACTTCCACGGTTGACTCAAAGTCACCAAGCATCAGACTACATCACAGACTATACATCGCTTTCACTTCCCATGTCGCAGCAAGCACAGCCTCCAATCATTCGAGGTGCCGCTGATTTTACGATGCCCATCTACGACTCAATTCCAGTGAACAACGCGCTGCAAGTTCCGCAGTCTGAGACAGGCACGCTTCCAAGTAGTCAGGGCTACCCAAGCGGCGAGGTCGACTTTGGCTTTCCATCCTTGCTCGCGTCCTCTTCGCAAACAAGCTACGACTTTGGCACCACAACGCACATGGATGCGTCACACGTGCCTGGTGCACAATCCCGCGTGAAGGATGAAGACGTCAATCTTGACTTCTCGCCCTCGGACCCCACTCAAGGTCAATGGCCTCTGGTTTACAACACATATCTTGACGTTCCTAGCAACTCGCACGACCCTCAACCACACGTCAACGCAGAGATCTTTTCCGAGATTGATCAGATGCTCCGATCACCGTCCGAGTCGCATTACGCCATGTCCTCTTTTGCGCCAGATGACACGTCTGGACTTGCCGAGTTCGATTGAGTACTATCGCTCACCGAAGCGTTCTTTGTACATTACTTGTATCCCAGCGCTTCTCGAGGCAGTTGATATAAGAGGTTGGGCCGTATAGGCGGCTTCAGCCGACGCTTTGTCATCTTTGCACCGGAGGGTGTTGGTGCATTGCGTGCCGGTCAGTCTTGATCTCAACGCTGACCAGGCATTGTTTCTCTTTCGAAAATTTCTTCTTCTTTCATTCTTCTGTCCGTTTCTTTGATATCCTCCACTCGTCACCAAAAAAACTCTGATGTTGTTTATGTATGTTGTTTAATTCTCCTATACGTATCCCAGCGCCGCTGCGCGGATTATTGATCTCTCTGGCTTTGAGCCATCTTGAGCGTTTTGCATTGCATGTCTGAAAAGAAGCGTGCATATAGAAAAGGATATGTCGGGCGTTGGCGTTCACATACGTTTATCTTGGCACGATACGTCTGTCTGTAGCATAGAGGAGCGCGATACGATACCCCGAGTTTTAGATTTACAAGTACTAGGAAGAGGAGGAAAGATAGAGATACACGGGCTTGTGTCTGCGCTCTCGCAACGCGGCGGTGCCTCGTACACGTACATACCGAAGAACGGTATACGTGAGGGAAATGAAGGATGCAGCAGCATGACTAGATGTCTCCACGTTGCTGTTATCTATACAGCTTTTGTTCCCATTGAAGCTTCTTCCAGTGTTTTCAGATTGCTTGCAGGCCGGCTCACCATTCGCTGCGTGCGTTAGATTGCAGTACACAACCTTGGAAGAATCTGGTATGATCACGTGACCAGAAGCTGAGGTCACGTTTCAGAGGCCTCGTTCTTCGACCAACACATGCAGCCCACGAATATGATCCGAGGCTCTGTATAATACATCAGTCTTCAACGTCCCCCTCTCTGCCGTGACACCAGGCATCCATTGCTGTTGAGACGCGTTGTGTGGAAGCGAGAGGGATTCCATAGCGCGTTCCAAACGCACGCAAGCTCGAAAGTCTCCGTCTGCGGCCCAGTGCGGCCAACGTCGAGCACTAGCTGCATGCCAACGCAACCAGTCCCGAAGAGAGGAGGGCAGAATCGCGTTGGGGGACGCTCATTCGCCGAGGCCTTTGCGGCGAAATATGCGCTGCTACCAAGCTGCAACCAGCAGCGCAGAGCGGGGGGCAGCATCGACATGGATGGCGAGGATGCTGTCGGCCGTGATCCCGTGAGGGCAGCAGCATGCAAGTCATCGCTATGGGCGGGCTGCAACAGCCGGGGGGTGGGCCTCTATTAATATGCTCTGCTCGCTCGCTTTGGCAGAGGCGAGGTGTGACGAGGCCGCACTGGGAGGGGGTGCAGTCAATTCATGTGTATGCGAGCATGCACATCAAAAGCTTGTCTTGCGCCCCCCAGGTCCGTTTCGACGGCGCCGACCAATGCCGCCGAGATGCACAGGAGCTGCTCGCTCCCCAAGGTGCGGTCATGTGTGGCGCGTCGCTGGAGCGGGTCGGTCTTAGTCTTGGGTTGGACGAATTCAACCTCAGCAGATCGCTCGCTTCTCTCTCGCATCGCAACCCCACCTCACTTCTTATAGCGACCTTCGCCCACCCCCCGCCGCCGCTACCTGTTCGTGTGCGACCCCCTCTCCTCCCTCTGTCTTCTTTCCGTCGTGGTGTTGGAATTCATATACGTCTGCTTTGCAAGTCTCCTGGTGTGCGGCCTTTCTGGTGCGTATTAGATATTTCCTTCTCGATTTTTTCACAGTCGTCGTCTTGGCATGCATGCCTGCGTCGCGGGCGGGTGACGCATTTGCGTGCAGCCAATGCCAAAAGCGAGCACCGCGCTGCACTCTGCGCCCGCTGCCCTCGCCGTGCGCCAGCATCGCCGCGCTGCCTGCCCGCCGCCGTGGTGTTGAGCGTCTCACCGTGCCCGCTGACGTCGCCTGCACGGGCTGCTCGCTCGCCCGCCCGCCCGTCGCCGGCACGACGCCCTCACCGCGGCGACGTGAGTGCGGTTGCGGGTCTGCGAGCGCGGGCGTGTGGTGAGACGCGCTGGTGAGAGTGCGTGTGCGGTGCTACCACGACCGTCCCTGTCGCTGTCGTGGGCCTCGTGCTACGCACGCGCATGTGATCTCTCTGGTCAAACCTTACCTGCCGACCTGCCCTCCAAACTGACCGCCCGCTGCAGATTCACTCCATCTGCATCCTCGACGGTCTTTCAGTCCCTCCCCAGTCTTTCGGCGCTCGAGTCGGCGTTCCTGTCGCAGTCTTTCCAGATTGTCTCCTAGCTGTCTCTGGTTTGCTTCCTAGTCCCAGCAGCCTTTGCGCCTGTACTCCATCTGTCCTCACCACCCGCGCCTGCCCAGCAGTGATAGCGAGCACACAAGCTTTGCCACGGTAAGTGCAGCCTTCGAGGCTCCCGCGCGCCCCTCACCCCGCGTCCTCACTGCCTGCTGCTATTGTGCGCCCATTGTCGGCACTAGTACTGACTTTTCCGCAGACAGCACAAGCACGACTTCGATTCTCCATCATATTTAGATCGCGACAACCTTTACTCCACACATCTCGACTATACATCCAACCAATCACTATCCCACGAGCTCCGGATCACGTACTTCCAAAACCATGAGCTTCCAAAACTACGACCAGTTCCAGGGCCAGCCCCAGGGCGAGCAGCCCAACCAGACCGGCTCGCAGCCTGATCTCGGCCAGCAGATGGACGCGTCTGGCAACGGCTTCCCCCAGCAGGGCAGCGCAGGCGGCCCACCCGGCAGCTCCGGCGGCGACGGCCAGCAAGGCGCCGGCAAGACGACTCTCTGGTCAGTCCCCACGCTCAACATGCACGCCTTGTCGCCTCGGGCGTGCATTGGCACAGCTGCGGAGGAATGGTGTTTGCGCAAGGACACGGACGCTAACAAAGCGCAGGATGGGCGAGCTTGAGCCCTGGATTGACGAGAACTTCGTGCGCAGCATCTGGTACAACATGGGCGAGACAGTCAACGTCAAGATGATCCGTGACAAGTTCTCCGGGTAAGCGGACGAATCACAGGCCTCTACGGAATTGGCTAACTAACAGGCAGTAGTAACGCTGGATATTGCTTCGTAGACTTCTCCAGCGCCGAGGCTGCTGCTAAGGCGCTCTCTCTCAATGGACAGCTGATTCCCAACTCGAACCGGCCCTTCAAGCTGAACTGGGCTAGTGGCGGTGGTCTTGCTGACAGGAGGTGAGTTTCGCAGAGTACTACATCTGAGCAGCTGGCGGCTAACGCGCGAACACAGCCGCGACGAGCGCGGGCCAGAGTACTCCATCTTCGTTGGCGACCTGGGCCCCGAGGTCACCGAATTCGTCCTGGTCCAGCTCTTCCAGGGCAGATTTGCTAGCACCAAGTCGGCCAAGATCATGTCCGACCCCATCTCTGGAATGTCTCGCGGCTACGGCTTCGTCCGATTCGCTTCCGAGGAGGACCAGCAGAAGGCTCTTGTTGACATGCAAGGCGTCTACTGCGGTAACCGACCCATGCGCATCAGCACTGCGACCCCCAAGAACAAGAGTGGCGGTCCCGGTGGTCCCGGTGGCATGGGTATGCAGCAAGGCGGCGGCGGCCCTGGCATGGGCATGTACTCCATGGGCGCTCCTCCTATGGGCTACTACGGTGCTCCCCAGCCCATGAACCAGTTTACAGACCCTAACAACACCACCGTCTTCGTTGGTGGTCTATCAGGCTACGTCACCGAGGACGAGCTCCGCTCCTTCTTCCAGGGCTTCGGCGAGATCACCTACGTCAAGATCCCACCAGGCAAGGGATGCGGATTCGTCCAGTTCGTGCAGCGTCACGCGGCGGAGATGGCCATCAACCAGATGCAAGGCTATCCCATCGGCAACTCTCGCGTTCGCCTCAGCTGGGGTCGTTCGCAGAACAACTCCGGGCCCGCTGGCACTCCCTACCGCCCGGCACCTCCGCCACCAGTCTACGGCCCTGGCATGGGCATGCCTCCGCAGCACTTTGGTGGTGGCGGCTACGCACCCATGAAGGTAAGGAAACATTCTTGACGAATTACTTGATGCCCAACGCTAACAATACCCCAGTAAGCGCATTCTTTCTCTCTTTCCTCTTGCACGGCGCTACATCCATGGTTTACCCCGTTGGCTTCTGCAAATGACACCCCTTTCATGACTCGTCATCACGATTCTCGAGCGATCTGGTTTCTTTCTATACCTGGGCGGTTCTCCAAAAGTTCTCTCACGCTTAATCTGACGACACCATATTGCTGGAGGGCCTTAGAAGGGAGTCTTTGTATAACAGGTCATCTTTCTGCCCACGGGTTTTCTTTCGGAGCTGGCTACTGTAATCCTCGTAAGGAGTATTTGGGGATGTAGCTAGCGAGTCTTGCATGGTCGAATGCTGCTTTCCTTTCTTTTCATCTACGAACGTGCGCTATCACGGATCGAGGTTGGCTATCATTCCAATCACATGGCCTTTTCTATGTTGTGCGTGTTCTTGTTTGGTGCCTACCTGTATGAATGCCACGAACTGGCTGGATTGGCCAACCATCTCGACTTTGTAGCTTGTGTTCCCTTTGTCTTGTCAAGCGTCTCTTGGGCTCTTCCACGCTCTGTCACAGTAACACAGCACACACGCACACGAACACAGACACGAATTACAAACGCTAACAGCACACCTACAGCAACCTGCCCTACCAACAGCAATCCGGCCCCTTCGCCAACAGCCCCGGAGGCTTCCAGGGCCCCGGCGGTCCCGGCTTCAGCGACTCCATGAGCCCAGGACCAGGCCGCCCCGGCACTGGCAACATGAACGGCAACGGCGGCGCACCAGGCATGGGTAGTGGGTCCTTCGACAACGGCCCCTTTGCGCACCAGCTTCCTTGAACCAAACTCCCTCGCGAATCGACTTTGCCCGTCCCGACCATCCCGCACGCAAGCAGCTAATATAATGGATCCACCTCTCATCCGCTCCAAAGGAACTTCAACTTGATAGGGAAAAAGAGCACAATCAAAAAAAAGCAAAGCATCGATTCTGTCACGGCGAACAAAAAACCTTGCGGGCGCGCAAAAGATCTGATCATTGAAAAGAGCCTTTATTCCGGGTAGTTTACTTAGTAGTAGTGGTTGCTTCAATTGCCGTCTTTAGCGTGGCGTCTGGCGAGCATTGGGGAAAAAATTACTTTGCGATGTGATTGCACGGCAATTGTTCCTTTCGCTTTGAAAACTATTGGGGGTGGAAGCCTTCTCCGACGTCTTTGACGACGACGTCTTCGATCTTCGATCTTCTTTCTTTCGTTTGTAACATGAATGCATATATGCGGATACGAGTATTATTTGAGGCTGAGGTAAAAGTAAGTCAATGTATCAATAGAACATTATCTTGATATTTTGCATTGAGTTGAGGCGGTGGTGCGAGATGGTGATTGTGCGCTTGGGAGGTTGTGCATTTTGGCGTGTTTAGATGTGATGTAGTGATGCTCGATACTGCTGGGTGCGAGAGTTGCTAATCTGGGAGGTTGATCAACAGAATCACACTGGAGTATCTTGATTGCGTTTGAAATCGCATGCTGAGCTGTCGATGATGTTGGTCCGCAATGCCTCCCATTGTACCTTCCATACGAATCGTCGTTAGTGCAGCGACTTATACCTGCCGCTCTACTCATCCTTCTAACCTACTCTTCCTCTCCCGTCATCGGTTCCCCAGAACACTCTCTTGGTGTCTGTTCTGCAAATTGGAATCAGCCAGCGACGACTATACGCCTACCATGCGCTACGACGATTGGGATGTCATCCTCTTCCCCAAGGACTCGCAGACACCCATACAAGAGTTTAGGACGGCTTGCTACCATGCCAACGACAACAGTGAGTAACTTCCCAACTGATTGCAGACAGTCGAGGCCGATCAAGAAGTGTACTAATCAGGTAAAGACACAGAGTGCAACCAAGCACCGACCCTGACGTGCTACATCACCTCGCTTCCTCCTGCGACGGCGTTCAAAATCTCAATACACTCGTGGAGTAACCCGCCCAGGTCATCCACTGTCATCCAAGCCCAGCGGAAACCAGATCAGAAGATCGTGTACATGGTCCAGGTCGTCGTTGATGGCGTGAGAGTGTAGTGAGTTTCGGACTTGAACACGCTGCGGATCTTGGCTGATACAGCGCAGCCATGATATCTTTGAATCGACGTCCAGATGGCCCCAAGAGATCGGTACAAGTTCACATACCTGCTGTTGATGAAGTGCTGACTATGCTTTAGTCCACGAGAAGCGAAATCTCACTGCCAGCGACCAGCCTACCAGCGAGCGCAAACCTTGTCTCGAGTTCCCCGCTTTCTCACAGCAAACACTCGTGCAAGAAACGTGGCAAACCCGAGATCCCAGCGGTAGGATCAATGTCTTACTCTCTGAGCAGCTGGTCAACAAGCACAGTGACTTGGATGAGCTGGATCTAGGCATGAGCAATGACATTGTCTCCTTCTCTTTTCAGCATGCGCCGAGAGGTAGGTAGAAGTCGCACATGCAAAGAGACTGGCTCTTACTTCAGACAGATATCCTCGAGCAGGCCGGTATATCTTGGCCAATACGCAACCCGTTGTATCTCCCAAAAGCCTACGACGGTAGCCTCACCGGGCAGAACTCGACGAAATCGAGGTCGGGGTCTGTAGACACGCAGGACAGCGCTTCGGATGCAGAGCTGAAGTCACCATCGCGGCCCTCGGGTCCGATGCCTCGCCGGCCGCAGAGTCATGATACACTGCAGAGACCGAGATCGCATCCGCCGCCTGTCGCTCACTTGTTCAAACCACCATACAGCAATAGAAGCAGTGGTCATGCCGACATAGGGCAAGACTCCTTCGGGTCACTACGGGGCGGCCATGACACAACCAGCCTAGGTTTGTGGCCTACGCAACCGAGTGGATCTCATCTGAGTGGTGATATATTCGGGAACAGCCACCGTTTGGTGTCAGCAGAGACTTTTAGACCACCACCGCCGTGGCCCATCCATACTACTGGGGCTCATGGAAGGATGAGGCCGACTTCGGATGGACAACAACGAAGGCAAGACAAGCATATGGTAGTGACGCATCGAGACTATCAGCTTGGGCAGACCATCCACGCCATCAGTCCACCAAAGACGCTGCGTAATCTGCCTCATGATAGAGGCGCTCAGCGCGTTTACAGTGGCCAGCCACCATCGACACAGCTATTCAATTCTCTGACAGAATTTGTACCATCTAATGGTCGGCCCCCTTCAGCAGCTGCGCTCGCTCGTAAGTCTTCATACTCAGATCTCACGGCGGCACAGCGAAATATGTCGAGAAAATCTTCATTCGAAAGGCAGGACGCATCAGAAGTGCGCAAGCACAATCTCGCCATGATGTCTCATCCCTCAGCAGCAGGCAACAAAGAGAACTTGTATTCCTCCCAGTCTCGTATACCAACGCCATTTACACATACGAACCGGATGCCAACGCCCAACCCGTACGCTCCGCCACTATCACAGTGGAACTCGGACATGTCGTTGAGGAGCGAGTTCCCAAAGTTTCCCGAACAATCTATGAGCCAAATGAGCCGAGCACCCATTCTTTCGGAGATCCACAACAGACATGGCGCCGCATTCGCTCCAAACTCCAACATTGGTGTTAGAAGTAGGAAAGAGGGTATAACTTCAGACTCCCGCCTTGTGCCAGACAAGAGCACAAGACACGATCAAAGCCTCCTCCCACCTACCACTGGCACATTCGCTACCTCTCGAGAGGCGCGGTCAACGGCGACCAGCACGCCAAACATGCTTCCAAACCTTCCTCCTGCAGCCGTGGAGATAATCGACGTCGACGCCATCGATCCAGATATACACGACGACATCGAGATTCCCGGGCTCGACGCCAGCAAGCTGTCAACGAAAGTCTCTCGCCACAAGCAGGGCACGTCCAGTACGAACAGCCTGGGCAGCGTCGAGCGGAAGGTGATTACATATGTTGGCGCAGAAGTGAGCAGAACGGGGTCCGTGCCCCATGAGACTGAGCAGGATGGCGAAGCGGACGGTGATACTATTGCTGTGTCGCTTGGGGGATCGATCTTTGAGACAGCTGCAAAGAGGAAGAGAAGGGGGACGGTGGAGTCGCAGGAGGTGAGGAAGAGGGAGAAGGGAGGGCGGGGTGGTGTGAGGAGGGATGACGAGGTTGGCATGGAGGAAGTTGGGGAGGTGGGGTTGTCGAAGTTGACGGACGAGTAAATGGGATACTGCGGAAGTGGTGGTGGCTTTGGCGTTCGATGTTTAGAGGTTGGTATGTGTTCTTGTGATAGTTGTCTAAGGAATGCAGGGAGATGCTATTGTGTTAAATATGTAGAGCATTTTTCTGTAATTAATTTATTTTGGTAGCTGGTTATACACTTGACTTTGTAGAAAATATGCCATTCTCGACAAGGAAAGAAGAAGAAAACTGAGCATAGAATCATGCTGTGTGGTATCTGATGAAAAGTAGCCAATAACGCCGTGAGATATCCCATGCTCCCTAATCTTCTGCTTCTCCATTTTTCCAACATCCCCGACCTCACAACGCCCTTCCTTTCCTTTCTCTTCCAAATCCCCATCCCAGCCCCATCTTTACTTATACTGCCCCTGCCCTTGCGGCACCCCCTGCGGCACATGTCCCTGCTGCCCTCCATGCATCATATACCCCTGCTGTCCTCCCTGCTGTCCATGTCCCCCTCCTCCATACCCATCGATCTGCTGCTGCACATCCGGCCGATACTTGATGTCCTGCCCGAAATTGCAAATGTGGCACCCGACTTCCTTATACGGCTTCAGCGAGAAGGGAATCAGCGGGACGAAGCAGAAGGTGAACCATTCCCAGCGCTTCATTATCTGTAGGGAGGGGTTAGTTTCTGGATGGGAGAGGATGGGTAGAGGAGGAGGGAGGTGGAGGGAAAAGGGGAGAGCGGAGGAGACGAGGGGACGTACGCGACCTGACATGTTTCCGCAGTTTTGACATTGGACGGTGATGTGTTCTGCGCCGGAGAGGGCGCTGTTGAAGACTAGGGTGTGATGTCAGTCATGTTCTGCACGCTGGGCTTGAGTTTTTTGGCCATACCATGTGTTCCGCACGTGAAGAAGAAGAACATGATTGCGGGTGGAGTGATGCGCTGTACAGTGTGTCGGGCGCTAGAAGTGGTGTGCTGAGTGTACGAGGTGGTTTCGAGATGCGGCGACGTTATGAATCGGCGTGTTGGTGAAGCGCAGGACTTTATGGGGGACGGGAGATGTCGTGCGGGTAGTCGGGTGTGTTGCGACGGTGATATGGACAAGTAGTGGTTAGAGGGATAAGTGGAGGCGACGTGAGGGCGAAAGGTATGTAGGCTGAGTTATGCGAATGCGCGTCCATGGAGATTGGCGCCCAGAGGATCGTGCGTCACCACGTCAGCCACACTTGGCGTGCGACAGTCGTGGCTAAATTGAATCTGGTCGGTTTCGCAGAATGTACCATAGTCACGTGGAGAGTGGTTTGTATCATGACGGGTGATGGGATTATTGCTATCCTATCATGACATCTAGAATCATGTTCCCGAGCTCGGAATGGCTGCGTGAGACCCAATTGTCTCGCTAGCTTACCGTACGGGACCCAGATCCCGCCACTCCTGCGCTGAACGCCCAGCAGACTGAATCATGAATGTATGGTAATGATACTCGCACTCATCGCGAGCTTTTGATCCGTCAAACGCCTTCCGGATAGTGTGCCAAGACAGAGCCCTCGTGCCAGCCGCGACATGCTCGCCGGCGGTAAACCCTAGCGACAACGAGTGGAAATCTGCTTACTGGGTCTTGAAGAGCAGAATGGCACAATGACCCAGGTAAAAGTAGATGAAATGCTTGGTCTCTGTCCGATGTCAGTCATGTCGAGATTTGATCTCCAGGAAGACGACGGACCATGAGTGACGAAGCTACCGAAGTTCCTGCCGACGATGCAGTGCCATGTGGCGCCCTTACGGCTGTCGAACTGGAGTACTGTCAGCGAGACGTTATATAGGATACAATCAACATCTCATTACCTCCTTCTTGATATACTGAGCAATGTCCTAGTGGTGCGTTAGACTGCGTGATCGCCACACCGCCAATATGTAATTGACATGTCAGACCCACCTTCTCTATGGTGAATTGCTCCATGGCCTGCTGTGCTGTGGCTTGTTAGTATTTCGGCCAGCCGGTCATTAGTACGATTGTACTTACCAACTTCGATGGCCTCGTTCTGCATCTCTTCGCTCTGTGGGAATCAGCAAACGACCCATTCGGAATGAATTGTCCAACACACCATGTCCGCAGACTTGATCTGAGCTGTTGATGCTGTCAGTTATTGTTCAAGCGAGACAGAGCATAAACATGGAAGCCATACCCTCCTGCTTGTGCTGATCCGACTTCTCGCTCGCCATGGTGATCGTGGATGATACTGGATAGTCAGATGGGTATGGGATATGGTAACAAAAGTTGAGTTGACAGAGTTGTGGGGCTGCGGGTTTGCTGTGTATTAGTACGAGGCACAGGAGAGTGTTTGAGGTGCTGCTGCCGGCGGGAGAAGGGGCACAGGCCAACACGCTGTTGCCGAGCCTGACCACGGGCGCTAGTGCGGACCCTTAGCGCGGAAGCAGTAAATTTCTGGACTCCATCATCGACCTCTGTTTCTTTTTCACAAACCTCGCGCGTCCAGCCATGGAGTCGTCACGCATTTTTGTGCGCGGGCTGCCACCCAAATTCACAGAGGACGATGTGCGCAAGCACTTCGCCAAGTTTCCCGTCACGGATGTCAAGTTCTTCCCCCATCGCCGCATTGGCTATGTCGGCTACAAGTCGCCGGAGGACGCTGCCAAAGCTGTCAAATACTTCAACAAGACGTTTATCAACCTCACCAAGATCTACGCAGAAATTGCACGCCCAGTAAGCACCGCCTTCAGGAACTACCATTGGACTAGGACCTAATATTGTGTAGATTGCCGATAAAGAGCTTCCCAAATCGCGGCGACAGCAACGACTGGAGAAGAGCGCGCCGAGAGACGACGAATACATAGCGCCTCTGCGAGAGAATGCTCTCAAGCGCAAGCGCGAACAGGCAGAACTTGCGCAGGACCCAAAGCTCAAGGAGTTCCTGCAGGTCTATCAGGCGCCGTCCAAGACCAATATTTGGACGAATGGAGACAACCAGATTGACACGCCCGTCGCGGTAGCGGACGAGTCGATGCAGACGGTCGACGTGCCGGAGGGTGAAAGCGACGACGAATACCAGGTTATCGCGAAGAAGTCTAAGACGACAGTCGATGCTGTACAACCTGTAGACACGGCTACGGCAACTGAGACACTGGTGGACCATGATGTCGCAGAGACTGCGAAGGACCAGCCTCCAGAGGACATGGAAGGTGTAGAGACGGCTGCTGCCGACGCAGGCCCGGTCTCTGATGCTGATTGGCTTCGATCGAGGACGAATCGGGTTCTGGATTTCATCGAGGACGATGAAGTGCCTGCGGCGCCAGCGCCAGCTCCTGTCCCCCAAACTCAGCCTAAGCCCGTGCAGCAACCCTCGCCGGAAGTCGCTCCACAACAAGAGGAAGCTGAGCAAGCGGAGCCTCGTCCTGAGGATGTGCCGCCTTCGGCTGAAGTTGATAAGATAAGAGAAACGGGCAGACTATACGTCCGTAATCTACACTTCGAAGTGACAGAAGAGGAACTTCGCGACCAATTTGCCAAGTACGGCTCGTTACAGGAGGTATGTTGTAGAAACCTTTCTTTGCTTACACTCGCGAAATGATGAACATCCAAGATAGGGACAACTGATGCTTTTGCAATGCTTTTGCAAATGAGGTTGACCGGGAGAGTATTTTAGTAGATGTCTCTCTTATCTGATATCCGTGCACCGCTTCACGTTAACTACAGTCGCCACGACATTGAGCTACAACTGACGGTTCAAGGTACACGTCCCACTCAAAAAGGTCGACGGCAAAGGCAAAGGCTTTGCGTTCATTCAATTCAAAGATGCCGAGCAGGCCGTCCAAGCGTACGACGACACAGACGGCACAATCTTCCAGGGTCGTCTTCTTCACATTATCTCAGCCAAGGCCAAGAAGGACACCAGCCTCAACGAGTATGAGATTTCGAAGTTGCCTCTTAAGAAGCAGAAAGAGATTCGACGGAAACAAGAGTCCTCGCGAAATACTTTCAATTGGAATTCACTATATCTCAACGTACGTTATATCACTCGAGGCTGCCGTAATTCGAACTGACAATATCCAGGCTGATGCAGTCATGTCGACGATTGCAAATCGCATGGGTATCAGCAAGTCTGAACTGCTTGACCCTACCTCTTCAGATGCAGCGGTCAAGCAAGCTCATGCAGAGACACATGTCATACAGGAAACCAAGTCGTACTTTGCTCAACATGGTGTTGATCTCGAAGCTTTCCAGCGGAGCAGTAAAGGTGACATTGCGATACTCGTAAAGAATGTTCCCCATGGCGTGTCGGCCGACGAACTTCGCAAGCTCTTCGAAGAGCATGGCACAGTGACGAAGTTTCTCATGCCACCGACTGGCATGACCGCAATTGTGGAGTTCTCGAATGTAGCCGAGGCGAAAGCTGCTTTCATGTCGTTGTCCTACAGGAAGATGAAGGACTCCATTCTGTACCTTGAGAAGGCTCCGAAAGATCTGTTCAAGGAGGGTGCTGTAATCGACGTACCTCGTGCGAAGTCATCGGACACGCCAGCAGCGAAACTTTCCGCAACCGACTTGCTAGAAGATGCTCCCGAACCCGAGGCTACCAACACAGCGACTCTGTACGTGCGAAACTTGAACTTTTCCACGACCACAGACCGGCTCACCGAAGCCTTCAAACCTCTGTCTGGCTTCCGCAGTGCAAAGGTCCAGACTAAGATCGACCCCAAGCGGGGCGTTCTTTCCATGGGCTTTGGTTTCGTGGAGTTCAGCAGTGCCGAAGCTGCGTCTGCGGCTCTGAGGACAATGGACGGTCGTGATCTTGAAGGTCATAAGATCCAGATCAAGGCTTCCCACAAAGGCGCAGATGCTGCTGAAGAGCGTCGCAAGGACGATGCTGCCAAAAAAGCTGCAAGCACAAAGATTATCATCAAGAACTTGCCTTTCGAAGCTGGCGTAAGTCTCCTTTATGCTGTCATCCTTTCGTGGTACCGCGTGCTAATCTTGCCTGCAGAAAAAGGACGTTCGCGCTCTGTTCACCCCTTACGGCCAACTTCGGTCCGTAAGGGTACCGAAGAAGTTCGATGCGTCTTCACGTGGTTTTGGCTTCGCTGAGTTCACTACTAAGCGCGATGCTGTGAACGCAATGAATGCCCTCAAAAACACTCATTTGCTGGGTCGCCGATTGGTCCTCGCGTTTGCGGAGACTGAATCTGATGATCCCGAGGCAGAGCTCGAGAAGATGCAGCAGAAGGTGGGCGCACAGGCCAACAAGGTCGCGCTACAACGCCTCACAGAAGGCGGTCGTAAGAAGTTTAACGTTGCAGGCACCGACGATCTAGATGACTGAGCGCGAGCGCGCGTGTGTTCTAGTGAGGACCCTTCGATGGGCGCGACACCATCAGGCTGTGTCGTCCTTGATGCCACCCCTTGCTTCTCCGAGTAAAGAAGCGAGAACCGCCCTGGGCTGCGGTATACCTATTATGGGAAAGCTATGACATCTTTCCGCAGGGAACGCTATATCTAGGTTACTGTCAGTAAGCTGCGACAGGAGACGCCTACCGTGATTTAAACCAATGGGCATGGCCACCACACCGCGTCTCAGATTGCAGTAAAACACGGGAGTAAGGCAGCCACAAACAAGACGTCTGTCGATCATACAGACTCGGCTTGGTTTTTGTTGTTCGCAACCACTGACATCCATTCTTTGCTCAAAGCATTCCGTACCATCCTCCCTCGCACAAGTCCAATCAGATGACGGCTGATCAGTCGGCAACCGGCCCCAGCCCTTGCTCCACTGCTAACTAGGCGATATTTACCATTCCAGTTGATGAAGGAATTACGATGGCAGTAATTACTTGGACAACAAGCGAAATGGCGACCTGTTGGCGACAGCGACAGCAGCAGGAAGCGTGTTATGCTAATCAAAAGATAATGGCCATGTCACCCTGTTGACTGACACTCAGACCCTATGTAGTATAGTGGGTACTCCGTCGTACCCTTCTGTCGGTGACCTTGGAGGGACGGCAAATCGAGTTCGGCTGCCAAGCAGGTCTCCTGCCTCGAGGCTGCCTGGACCCTATCTTATACCATTGCAAATGTCTGCATAACCAACTTTGCCACATACTACATTCTCTTCTTCCACTTTCACCACAATCCACAGTCATTCTTTGCTCCAACTGCCTTGACACTCGTTCCATTCTGCATCAAGCTATCATTCTTACCCTGACACTACATATTTCTGCCAGCCTCTTTTCCTATTTTGCATACCGCAGCTAGTCATGGAACTCCAACAACAGCGGTCATGCGTTCAGCCTGAAGAGATTCCAGTTCTGGATGCTAATCAGCTCGACACCACACAACAGCGTGCCATCCTTCAAGAACGGTCAGCGAACTGGCCTCATGACTTCAACAACCAGGCCACATCAATCCAAAAGGTGTCGCGAAGTCCCAGCCCCGGTGGAAACATCTATGCTCGACGAGCGGCTCCCACGGGTATATACTTTACTGGCAATGTACACGCACAACACATTGGCCTTGCTGGCTTTGGAGCAGAAAGATCTGAGAAGCAAGTCGAGTTCGAGCTCAAACGTCTGTACCGCATGCTCCAACGATCGGATAAATACCAAAAATATAGAGAAAAGCAACCACGATTAACCGCCGCTGAGGTGATAGCCAAAGAGGCAAGAGAAGCCGCGGAGAAAAAGGCGAGGGAAGCTGCTGGAGGCTCGACTGGAAAGGATGAAAAGGACAAGACTGTTTGGCCAGAGTTCCTCGAACACGCCTTTTGGCGAGGTACGTCACGATGGTTTTCATTCAGCACTACAACCAATTTTGCTCGCAGTCGAATGCAAACATGTCGAAAGTCAACACATGCTGTGCGGCATCGACTTTGGTAGAGAGTCCAAGGATGGCGAGGCTGACACACTCTTGCAGCCCTTGTTCGTTGGCCTCCCATGGGCCGCAAAAAATTCATGCTTGATGGCTCGTTGCGAGGCCGCAACGAATTGATCCAGGACTCCATCCGACGAGACACAGGCATCATCAGGGACCGTAAACAAGTCTCCAGTCATCTACAAGTGCTCAAGCAACATCTCCATAACCAGCCCGGCGGTAAGTGACCGCTCTCAATGTCATCGAATGAGAAGGCATGCACAAGGAAAGGCGGTGCCTCGTGTGCTGCTTGGGCTTCCCTGATGACTTATTCACCCTCCAGCAATACCACTGAGAAACTTGAGTTGGGGCTAACACGCTATGCTGCAGTCTTGGTCTATATGGCCACAGTTGAAGATGATAAGAAACGCTCTCGACACCGGGAATCATCACATGCATACCACGTACCGCACATGCGCCACCGTCACCAACCCCAGCGAACCGCGTCTGCCTCCAAATATGACTATGACTCGCCTACTTCTCACCTATGGGGCGGATCCGATGCATTGCCATCATCGTATTCCCTAAACTCGAGACATGGTGGCCAGAATCCGTCCTCATCGCCATATTCAGTCACAGACTTCACCATGTTTGTCGGCATCGACGACAAACCTGTTCACTATTTCACCCAACTCGCTCGCGATGGAAGGCAAGATGATTTCAACGTCACCGAATCCGAGTCGTGGCAGAAGTTGTATCCCGAATTTGGATTCTTACGATCGCAAACGGCCGACTGGACGATGCAAGACCAAAACGTGATCGTTTGCAACGCATCCATCAAGGTTATGACAGAGTCACGACCAAACGCTAGTTTGTCTATAACGTTCAATCTCGACACACAACGAGATCTTTCAGTATTCGATTCCGTTTGGTGCACAACTCGATTCTTCGACAGTGGCAACATGGCGCCAGACCCACAATTTGACGGTAGAGATGCCCAGGATTTGAAGGAGCATCGTACTCCTTGCGACTATCGAGCTGGGCCACCAGGCCGCAGTGGATGTTTGAGGATTGCATTCGGGTCCAAGTTCTGGGTCAACAGGATGACCAAATACCAGAACCTTCGACATAGGGACGAGAAATGCGTCAGCACTTCTCTATTACGACTCACTGCTACACAAGATATATATGGTATCAAACCGGGGACGGGTGAAGCGGAAAGGGTGCTTACGATTTTGTGGAGGTTCACCCAGACAAGAAGTTCCGCGGAGGTGGGGAGCATGAATTGGCGCGCGGTCAATTTCGATATTCGTCAGACACCAGCCATCAGCCAGGGATGGAGTGACGAAAAGAATGATGTCGGCATGAAATTAGACGCCCTTCATGGAGGACACGAAGGGCCGTTGGACTGCGTAACCTCAGGAATCCACGAAACCTCGCTCTATCAACAAGTACCGAACATCGCTCTTGATTATCCCCAACAATTTCAACAGAGCGCGTTTAGTATTCCGGTGACTCACGCACAACATCCTCCACAACTCCACCTAGACGTCCTTGCATCGTTGCAACCCGAACTCGAACACACACATACTTCCGCCGCACCGAGCGCGTCCACCGACTACTCGCAGCAAAGCTTCCCAAGCCTATCTCACAGCCGAGACGCCGTAGGTTTATACGGACAAGATCCCAACGACTACGACTTCAACGGCGGCCACATCACCATCTCGGGCGCCTTCGACCCCCTCCATGACTACGACCCGTTAGCCAACCACACTACCACTCTCGACAGCCTCCACGGCCTCGTCGGCCTCGACCAAGAAGGCTACAATCTCGGCCTCGCCTGCGCCGCGGGCAACGAGCTCCTCGACGTGGGCGTGAGCAACGTGCTCCAAGACAACAATCTCGCGTGCTACAGCACCAAACCCAACTGGGCGCACAACAACCTCATCTCGTCGCTCGAGAACGCAGCAGAGCAGTACCACGCGTATGCGGACCACGGGCAAGCGTCCCACGGCCATGATGTGTTGCCGCGCCATCATGGGCTGGCGGGCCCGAGCCCGGCGCTGACGCAGGGGGAGGATCTGGTTGCGCATGGCCTGCATGATGCGCATATGGGTGTTGGGCATCATCTGTGGAGTTTGCAGAGCCCGTTTCATGAGGACACGGCGGGGGGCGCGAGTGATGCGAATGAGTGTCGGAAGGACAGTGGGGTGCATGGACATGGGGTGGGGTTGGGGGTGTTGGAGCTGATTGAGAGGGATCAGAGGGCGAGGGGGGCGTCGGGGTATTGTTAATGCAACATGTTCTATGGAGTGGGGATAGAGTATCATGATGATATGAATTGCATGAGGGGGTTTGGGGGGTTGGAGGAGAGAGATATTTAGACTTGATATACGTAATGCTTAATGTAGTCGCTACGCCTTACCCGCGTTCTGTTTCATGACGCCTTGAACATGGCGTAAGCCACCCGTTTTTGTTTGAGTTCAAAGCCGGGCCGATCGGTTGTCTCTGGATGTGGTGGCGTTGAGGCGGCCATGTGGTGAGGGAAGGGAGCGCCCTGCGTGGAAGCGGGAAGAGAGTTGGCAAACACAAATAGATTCTTCTGATATTTGATTGAGAGAAATGATATTGAAGCGCAAAGAGCAATCGTGAACTATGGATATACAGGTTGCCAATCCTGCCTTGTTTGCTAGAGATGTCTCGATTAGGAAATCGCTGGTCACTCTCAAAAACGACTCGGAGCTAGAATTACTTATTGCTTCCTTCACCCAACTTATTGAATTTGCTCGTCATCGATTTACACTTCCGACTGCAGGCTTTCCAGTTTCTCGTACGCTCTCTTACTGTCTGTCGCGCCTCGACGCGTTTGCTGCGACGCGCAGTCACATGCAGCCGCACCCCACTAAGATCAAACACCAAACCACTTGCGCAAACACTCCCCCGAACCGCTTCAAGTCCGGCTGCCACCTTGATCGAGAAAATCTCTTCCCCGTCCTTCTGGATACACAGCATGATGGAAGTCGACACCACGACCGCGCTAAGCCCTATGGGTGACGATGCCATCTCTGGCACCAAACTCGACGGCATTTGCAGTATGGACGAGTTCATGGCCGACTTCAGCGCAGAAAATGCAACTCGTGAGAGTGCTACGGTTGTAAAGCAGCAATCCAGCAAGAAGACCAAGGTCGCATCCCAACCTGGCCAAGGACCTGTCGCTGTTGGCGCTCGCACTTCCAAACACACTATTGCCCTTCATGAGAAGTATCAAGCTCTCGGACTCCCAGTCCCGTCATTCGACTACAGTGGGAGCAGCGACCATGGATGGACAGGTACAGTCAGTTTTCCTGGGCTGGACGCGAGCGAACTCCAAGGTATCAAGATCGAGAAGATATTCCCCGGCAAACAAGAGGTGAAGGAGGCGCTCAGTGAGCGAGCACTAACCATCTTGACCCGTCTTGTGGACGAGGGTGTGGTGACGAAAATAACGGCGGAGACGCGCTCCAAATCATCAAAGTACAAGGTCGCACTGCATGACAAGCACCAAAAGCTAGGTTTACCTCAGCCCTTCTTCGAATGCATGGGAAGTTCCGAGCAAGGATGGATTGCAACTTTGAGCTTTCCTGGAATCGAGGCATTCAAGGACACGACGCTGAAGACTTCATTCCCTACTAGGAGCAAGCAAGAGGCTACTGAGGAAGTGAGCAAGATGGCGTACGAGCTCATTGAGGGTGCGGAGATGGATGGAAAGTTCACATCATATGCTAAAGCCAAGGGACCTGCACAGATGCAGGCTCAGGAGAAGAAGGGCCCAGGTCCAAACTACACTGGCCAGCTGCTTGGTACGTTCACCTTCTGCGCCAGACTGATGACGTCCTGACTGACAAACACAACTACAGAATTCCAACGAGCCATGGGTGAACCCCAACCTACCTACATCGACTACCAGAACCAGCCCGGTGGTACCCTCTTCGCCTGTCAAGTCACCATAGAGTCCACGGACACCTCCACCCCGCCCCAAGTCTTCGGCGCCCTCGATGCCTCCTTTCCCTCCAAGAAATCCGCCCGTCAAGCCGCCGCCCGCCACGCCATCGAGCACTTCAAATCCCTCGGCACCTGGCCCACCTCCTCCCTCGACGTCGGCGGCATCAAGAAGAAAAAAGCCTCCACATCTCCATCCACCGACTCCCCATCCTCCACCCCATCCATCCCCACCTCAGGCTCCTACCCCCAACAAGTCCAATCCCTCGCCCACGCCCTCTGCCTCGGCACCCCCGAATGGCGCTTCTCCCCCAAACCCCTCGACCGCGACTTCCACACCGTCGCCTGCTACTTTGCGGGCGGCGCGCAGCACGCGGGCCCGATTGGCGAGGTGCGGAACGTGTTTGGGAAGAAGAAGGCCAAGGAGGAGTGTGCGCGGTTGACGCTGGAGTATCTTAAGGAGGTGCATGCGGCGAGGTTGCGTGCGGCGGAGGAGTTGTTGAGGGGGATGGGGTGCGGGGAGATGGTGTTGGGGGCGGCGGTGGACAGGGAGTGCGAGGGGGAGAGGGAGGTTGTTGTGGGACGGCTGGGGAGGGGGGAGATGGATGTAGATGGAGAGGATGAGGAGGAGTTTGAGGATGCGGTGGAGAGTTTGGAGGGGGGAAAGTGAGTGCGTGGGCGAGGATGGTGTTTGGGTCTGATAGGAGTTTGTGCTTGGAGTTCAGCGGAGTTTGACATACTAGATTACTTGTCAAGACCCTTCTTCACAATCACGATCACGACCTCAGTCAATAGAAACCGCGAATAGAAAGATCGATTCCTTGATTCCTCATTCCCTCCCCTTCGCATGCCCCCCACGCAAAACCCACGATCCCATACACGACACTACAAACACACCCATCACCTCCTCTTCTCAATCCTCTCCATCCGCTTCTCAATCCTCTCAATTCTCACATTCGCATCCCTCACGCTCAACGGCACCGGCACCGGCGTCCTAAATGTGACATGCACATCATCACCTACGCTTACATCGTTAACACACAGCTTCGTCATCTGACTTCATTCCCGTTCTGGGTCCGTGTATATCCGCACTAAAAGATAAGAACCCGCTTCGTCAACAACGACGATTTAACAATTCGGGATGAATAACTGGAACAGGGTGCGGAGGAAAGTGATGAAAGGACAAGGAGCTTAAGAAGCAACCTCACTCTTCCTCTTCGACCGATCGCGCTTCTCCTTCTTCTTCTCCTGTGTAGGCGTCGCCGCATTCTCCTTATCGACCTCCGCCTCCGCGTTCCTCGTGCTGCGGCTCGATTTCGGCTTTTTGGCTGTCTTGCTGCCCTCCTCTGGGCTTGCTTCCTTGGCGGCCGCCGCGGGCGCAGGGGCGATGGGCGCGGGTGCCTTTGCCTTCTTCTTGGTGTCTTTTTTGGCGGTGGCGGGGGCCTCGGTGATGGAGCTCAGAGCAGAGGCCTGGACGGGCTTTCCAGGGACGGGGACGGGGGTGGATGCGGCAGCGGGGGTAGCAGCGACGGCGCCGTTGGTGGCAGCGGCTGCTGCGGTCTTTTGGCGCTTGGTGGGGCGAGGTGTCTTTGCTGCGGGAGGGGAGGGGGCTTTGGTGATGGGGGGTTCGTCCTCGTCGTCAGAGGAAGCGTCTGAGTCGATGGTACCGACTTCAGCTTCGATGCCGACTTCGCCCTCGTCGGACATCAACTCGTCGATGTGCACGTCGGCAGCTTTGTCGCCGGACTTGGCTAGGTAGGCAGCCATCTCGGTCTTGTACTCCTCCATGGATTGGCGGTAGGAAGCTTTCCACTCCTGGGGTAACGTTAGCACCTGGAAGCTGGAAGAGGGCTACTCGAGCTAGACTCACCTCCTTCTCCTCATCAGAGAGCTCATTCCACCTCTTGGTCACCTCGAGGTTGACAGCGTTCTTCTCCAGGGTCTGACCAATCGCGAGGGCATTCTCCAAGTCGTGTCGGACAATGGGTCGCGCAGTCTGTGCGTACAAGAAAGCTGCAGTGAGCGGCTTCTTGGGGGCATTGGGATCCTTCTCCTTCTTCTCGCGCTTCCGCTTCTTGTTCTTGCCATCCGTGGCGGCGCTCTCAACGACCGGGTTGGCAGCGTTGACTGCTTGGGAAATAGTGGCGGCCGTCGTCGCAGCGTCCATGGCGGCATTGGCGGTTGCGGAGATGTTGGCAGGGAGCTGGAGCTTATCCAGGTCGCCGTCTTCACCAGCAAGGATGGAACCAGTGTGCTGTATGTATACGCGCAGAAGTTCACTGAGGCCGCTCTGGACATTTTGGAGGCCACTCTGCAGGTTGCTGAGAGCCATGATGACCTTTAGGTGTGGTAGTTAGTAAATGTAATTTAGAAAAGAGGTCATTGTGTTGATGTTGTGTGTGGACGCGCATCGCATGCAATACACGTGGTGATGAGGTCGCATGCTGTCGCGCGGCGCAAGACACCACAGAAGGAATGCCCTGCGCCGTTGCGAGATCTGAGTCGCGTAACGAAGGCGACCAAGACAATACGCGTGTCGGTGGGAGACATGTTCGTGGTCGACGACAACGCGCTGACTTGTGCGAGCTCTTGCGTCGCGACAACATGAAGCCGTCGCGTCGCGGAATGCAGAAGACGAGGCAGAAGGAGAGTACGTACCTGGTCCCTCGTGCGGGTGTACTGCTCAATGGAGACCATGAGCTCGCCCGTGTCTTCTTTCTTGGATCTGGGTGCCATGGTTGTCACTTGTCGTGGGCTGTGGTGGTGGGTTGGGCGGTGCGTCGAGGTGGAAGGGCGAGGTGGCAGCGCGGAGGAGGCAGCGAAAAGGATGATTTTGGGGGGTCGGGGCCGGCGGTCCTTATGTGACAGGCGCCAACGCTGGCTGCTACATGCCCTGTTCGCGGGCTCTCAACGCCCGCCATTTGCGCTGTCCCGCCCAAAACAAGCCCAACCTTTTTTCGGCGGCTCGACGCGCCGTGCACTGCGCATCCCACCATATTGCAGCCACACCACCGGGGCGTGGTGCTGCTGCAACCTGTACCACCTCGCCCATGCTTTCAATTCCTTTCACGATGTTTGCCATTTATTCTGGTCGAGAAGATCCCCTTTAAAGGTGCACTCTTGCTCGTCTACGTTCCGCCTCTAGGCAGTCGCGTTGCCTTCAGTATCGCGCATGCGCCCGCGGCCACTGCGACAGTTGAGTGTAGCACAAGCTGGCGGCACTTTGCGCAGCCCGCCGCGATTGTCGTCCATGGTGACTTTCTCGTTCAACACACCCATCTTGAAGCACATGTCCGATGATATGAAATGGATATTATTGTATTCCACAGCTCAAATACACGAAATCTGCATCTCCCCAGCCTTACTCTTCAAACTTCCCACCCTCGCTCACATCCGGATAGACATCGAATCGCCGCTGTGTGTACAGCGGAATGCCCTTCCTGACCTCCTCGATCTTCCCTGCCTTCAGCTCCTCGATGAGCGTACCCTCCTTCTCGTCCAATTGCTGCAGAACCTCCGCGTTCGGGTCTACCAGCATGCTGTGTCCCCACGCGTTGTAGTCTGCCTTCATATCCCGCGCCGGACTGCACAAACCCACATACACCTGGTTGTCTGTCGCCCGCGCGCGTGCTAGCAGCTCCCAATGCAATGCGCCAGTCGTGAGGTTGAATGCGCCTGGGTAGAGGAGGAGGAACGCGCCTTTGCGCGCGGCAATCGTCGCGAGCTCGGGGAAGCGAATATCGTAGCAGATTGCGATTGCGACCTTGCCGTACTCTGGCAGATCCACCAAGGTGATCTTGTTGCCTGCTGTCAGGACGTCCGACTCTCTGAACTGGATCTTGCCGGGTATGTTGATGTCGAAGAGGTGCACTTTTCGGTGTGTCGCGAGTAGTTCTCCTGATGGCGAGAAGGTCAAGCTGGTGTTGTACAGCTCCTTTTTGCCATCATCTCGCTCCGGTATGCTTCCTCCGACAAGGTACACATTGGCTTCCTTTGCTAGTTGTGACAGCGCGTGGAAGGTCGGCGATTGTGATTCGGTCGGCGGTGATGGCAGAAGCGTCTCGGCGTACTTGTCGAAGTACTTGGTGCCGTATGGTGAGTTGAAGCACTCTGGCAGGACAACAAGCTTCGCGCCGCGTTTCGCGGCTTCGAGGACCTTTGCGCGTGCGTTTTGCAAGTTTTGTGTCTTGTCAGCACCAGCTGCTAGTTGAACAAGCCCGAGCTTCAAAGACTGCTTTAGTAGAGACGCCATATTGTAGAGGATACGTAGAAGATGGTTTCACTTTGAAGCGAGACACTCGAGAGATATGCGATTGCTTGCCCCGCGTAGTCGTAGCTCACAAAAGTGGACTTCCGTCATAGCCACTGCCGATTTGGCCGACGCTCCATCGAGGTGTTAGACGAGACAGCTATCGATTGGCTGATGTTGAGAACGAGTGGGGACTAAGTGTCTCAATTGGCTTAGATTGATGAGCTACCCCTGTCTAGCTGTCGGCCATTTCGACAGCGCCTTTCGGACATCAGATGCCGACAAGATACCACGCACTTCTATCGCGCTTCGGTCAAAACGACTGCTGGACTACATGCCATGCTTCCAATTTGGTATCGTTGCGTCCGGCAAATATGCTGACTGCTTCGTGACTAACACCCATCCACGAATACCAATTTTCGCACTCCGGCAACATCCTCTCCCATCACTTCGTGAACGTCCCCAGAATGTGCGGAACAGTCTGGTGCCACATCTCCTCAGGCGGCTGAGCAATATCAATCGTTTCCCATGGTCCAGCCTCTTGAAGATACCGTCCGGTATCCTTACACAAATGACACCCACCGACAAAATGTGGCCAGAATATGTTCACGAAAGCTGACATCGCAACCGTTAGTTCTCCTTTGGCCAAGCATCCAAGTGAGCAAATACCTTGATAAAGCTCCATGGGCCGATTGCCCTTGATCTTCACGTGCTCAAAGACATACCACCTTCCTCCTTTCTTGAGATAGCCGTATAGCTCCGCTATATTCTTCTCCGGCTCGGGGATGCTGCACAAACACAAGAACGATACTATACAATCAATACTCCCCTTCTCAATCCCCCGACCTTTAAAATGGTCTCCCTTCACCTTCACATCCCCAAGCTCCTGAATCCCCACAGGCAAGATCTCATACACCCCATCCAAGCCCGCCTCACGAATCCTCCTCGAAAGCCGTCCATGCGCACCAGCATTCGGCTCCACACCATATATCTTCTGAATCCCAGCCCCACCATCTCTAACTTCAGCATAAACATCCACCCAAGACCCAAACCCAGGCCCAATATCAAGCACAACACCCCCAACGCCCGGCGAGACCTGGTTGTCGACAACACGTGCGTTCGTCACTCGTCCGTTGAGCAGGGCTGTGATGCGGGGTCCGTTGCGTGTTCGAATGCGGGGTCCGGCGACGGCCCAGAAGGAACTGAACCATGCGTGTTTGAGACGAGGATAATTGAAGAGAGTTTTGATGTCGCCGGCTTTGAGGAGGCGCCAGATTGTGTTTGGGAGGAATGTTAAGACGATGTATAGGTAGTGCCATGGGGTGAGGAGGGAGAGGAAGATTTGGATGAGGGGGGTTGGGGATGTCATGGTTGAGGTAGTGGGTGTGGTAGGATGGTTGATAAGGACGGTATATATATTATGGTCTTCTGAGCGAAATGAGGTGTATAAGGACCATTTCGATCCAGATGACGCGATGGCAGCTTTGTAAGCTATCAGCAGACCCAATCATCATCTCTCCAGTTCTTCTCAAGACATTCCATCATGTATGGTACACCTCAAATCCATCTCAATCCTACTTCGCCTTCATCGTCTCTCGCTTCCTCGCATTAACGCTTTCAATCGCCTCCTTCGCTCCATTCCACTTCTGCCTCTTCCCATCGAACACGCGATAGATACACGGCGACCAGATCCCACCCATCAGCAAATTACAGAACCGCATATTCCTCGCCCAAAACCACCACCCCTTCGAACCATACCCCAGATACTCACTCACGCCCATACCCCCCAGCTCATCCATTGTCCTCATCCACGGCCCAGCATCGACATTTGAAGGCGAGACATTATATCCCCTCGACGCCAAGTCTGCCAGCCACTCATGATGCTCCCCCACCTCCTTCCTCATCTGCTCTCTCGACGGAAGCCGTGCATTCCCCTTCCACACCTGCGCCACAGCCATAGCCGCCATATCGAAGATCTGAAACCCCCCAGCCGCAAAATGCACATTTCCCACAAACGCCAGACTCTCAGGCTTATGTGTCGAAAACACATTCTGCCACAGCTCAAACATATCCTTGCCGTTCGCGCCCTGCGCCGCGCTCCACGCCGTCGTTGGCGGAGCGGTGGGATCGTAGCGCGGGTCGATGATGCTGAAGTCGGATTTGTATCCCGTGCACCATATTATCGCGTCGACGGCTAGCTGGCGGCCGTCGTCGAGCTCAACAGTGTTAGCGTCAAGGATGCGGCGAACGCCTTTTGTGGATTCGATGGCGCCGGACTCGAGGTGGTCGACGAGAGAATCTGATACGATGGGGACTTTTTGCGCGGGCTCGAAGCCCCATTCGGGGCGGAGGGTGAAGCGCTTGTCTTGAAGGCTTTTGACGAAGTTGGCGAAGAAGCGCTCGCCGGCGTGCGGGAAGTATTTGAGGACGAGGCATTGTAGGTTGAAGAGGCGGAGGGAGTGAGCGTGGTCGATGGGGGAGCCGTTGAGGATGCGAGGGAGGATGTGCGCGCCGTGGCGGTGGGAGAGGTAGATTTTGGAAGAGTGTCCGACGAGTTGGGTACAGGTGTCTGCGGCGCTGTTGCCGAAGCCAACGACCATGACTCTTTTGTTCGAGAAGTCTGATGGGCGCTTAAAGGAGCGGGCGTGGATGCTGGTGCCTTGGAATTTGTCGAGACCTTGGATGGAGGGCATGTTGGGTTGGCCGACTACGCCGCCGATGGCGATGAGGACTTTGTCGAAGTATTTGTCATCCTCGCCTTCGATCCTGACGATCCATTGCTGGCGGTCATCGTCAAAGGTGACTTGTTGAATCTGAACATTGAGACGAAAGTGAGGTTCGAGGTTGAAGTGTTTGGCGTAGCTTAGTAGATACTCATGCACCTGAGCTGCAGTAGGATACGACGGTACAGCTAGAATGATATGAGTTGGAATGCAATGATGGCGAGTAAAATACTTACAATCAGAGTAAGGAAAATCAGTGAAGCAGCCCTATATGAGTTTAGTGTGGACCAGAAGCTCTGCTCATTGATCCTCACCCTCTCTTTCGATATGTTTACAATAGTGGTGCTTAGCACTGATAGCTGCTCACCATCGGAGTACTTCCATAAACCTCCGATATAACTGCTTCTTTCGAAGCCAGTGACTTCAAATCCTTGCTCCTTTAAGTTTTTGAGGCTCGTTAGACCGCCAGCACCTAGGCCGATGACAGCTGCCGTTTGAGGCATCTTGTCGCATTGAAGCGCATATGTCAACTATTACGATGTGCTGCTAGCAGCTGTTCTGTCACATGTACTTGACGCGAATACGAGTCATGGGTCGCGTGAAGCTATTGGTAGATCTTTGTTCCAGAAAAGTGTCTTTGGGCGATGCGATGTCGCTGGGACAACAAGGCGTTGAGTTGAAGTTAGATAGAGGCGGGACGATGGGTTGCCTCATGCGACACGATAGGCCAAGTCGAACAAGGGTTCATAATGCAGGCTACTGACATGGGTGTTGTTGGACTGGAGACATGGATCATGCGAAATACCTATCATTCGTTGCAAGTCCAAGATCATGATATCAACGCAGTAGATCTGCAGTTGTGATGCTAGCGGTGGTGAGCAGACAATGACGCCACTTTCCGAAGTGGGATTGTGGCGCAATTGCTGCGCCCACCTGGCTCTCAAACCAATCGCAATAGCATTTCTACTCCTGCCGCGGTTCATGAACGAGAAGAGCGAAGGCTGAGTGCAATAATCCTGGAAACGACTTCTTAGTGAAGGAGGTGTGCAAATCGGACGCGCGGTCTCCGAAGCATCATTGGGCGCCACGCTGACCCGTGGCAGGCAACAACTGTACGGGCTGATATTACACAAGAGATAGAAGCCGTCCATTTAAGCGTTTTGTTCCTACACCGTGTCAATCATCAGCCATCACATCGGCCAAGACAATCTATCCTCTTGTGCATCAGTTTGTGCAGGGGAACTCCCGTTGCAATCGACCATGGCACCTCCACGTTCAAACCCCGCCAATTCTAGCCAAAACATCGACCATCCTCCTCCATCAATATCAGCACCATCTAGTATAGCATTCACACCAAGGTCGACCTCCATTGCGGACGACTCTGATACTGAATTCGAGCCGACCCCACAACAAAGTCCCGGAGGTCCAGCTTATGACGACCTGCCTCCATCGTATTCTGAGGCTCAGCACCAAGCTATCAGCGACGCACGCAATGGCGTCGTTCCATTGGACCCAAACCAGATTGAGGCTCATCGACTGACACTGAATGAAGGACCCAATGAGCCAGAGATCTGGGAGTATCGCATCAGAGGTGAAGAGTTGGATGTCGAGAATGAGCGGGCACCCGAGTACAGTAATGTCACTGACGCTTCTGGCAACACTACTGTACCTGTACAGCATGCTGAGAGCAGCACGAACATACCAGTAGGCCAGAGCGGTGTCAGAAGCGCTGCGGCAAGCACGACAGTTGAGCCAAGCGCGGAATTGCTCAATCGCGCACTCAACTTCACCCGTCATGAGCCGGATGCAGATGCGCAATACGCTCCACGTCTGGCGAGACGAATTGCGATTCCGCAAGAGAACGTGACAGATGCCTCTGTTGAGTCCGTTCAGTTCTCAAGAGCATATGCTAAAGCCTTGCATGCCCACTCAATCCGACCAGCCGAATTTGCGGAATTTCTGGACGGCTTGAACGCTGCGTGCATAGCGTCGAATGCAACATTAGACGATTTACTCCATCCATCAACAACGAATGATGCGCCATCCATTGTTCAGGACTACATCAGAGGTGCCAATGAGGCATTCTTTGCACCGCGCCGGTTGAGAGTCTCTTTGCAGTCGCTTTCCGGTCTCATCGACGCTTTGAACATTCCCACAGAACGAGGCCAAAGAGTGGGTGTTATCGCAAGTGCCTTGGACACATCAATAACCACGGAAATGCGTGCACAAGCTCTTCATCCTTGGATTGAGGCTGTGGATACCAATGTGCCTGCTCCAAGCGCACAGTCTTCTGTATTGCGCGAGATGGCTGAGCAAGTAAGGAGACGAGGAGAAGAAAATGCTGGCTTGGTGAACAGACAGACGACAGACTCAAGCAGCAAGCTGGAGCATGAAGATCCTCCACACTCTGGTCTGGAGGACCCAAATGTTGAGAGTCATCGCCCCGGAAATCATAGACGTGGACGTCGTGGTCGTGGTCGGGGACGCGGCAATCGGCGAGGTGAGCCTTGGACGCCTTTCGGTCCACCCGGACGTGAGCCTTTTGGAGCACCTGGAAACGGTCCATTTGGACCTTTGACCAACGGACCCTTCGGCCCAGCAGGATTTGGTCCTCGAGGTCCACCAGGTCGCAATCCTCACGGACCCCCTGGCTACACTGACAATGCCTCCGGCTCTTCACAGCCTTATAATGAATGGGCTGCCCTAGGCCATAACATTGGCAAATGGGGCGAGGAGTTTGGAAAGAGGATGGGAGATTGGGGACAGCAGTTCGGCAAACAAGCGGGCGACTGGGGCCAAAATCTTGGAAATCAAGCCAATTCATGGGGTCAGAACGTTGGACAGTATGCAAGCGGTCAACAGGGAGGTTCCTTTGCACAAGCTAGTGGCAGTGCTTCGAGACATGAACATGGGGCACCAGCAGCTCAGACAGACGATGCACTCCCGCCTGCCTATCAAGCTCCTGCTGGTCAAGAATCCGGGGTATTCCGAGGCGATGAGAAGACATCTCACGAGCCTCCACAGTATGAAGCGTCCCAAGTCAGCAAGGGCAAGGGGACAGTCTCCAAAGACGAGCCCTATGATGACGATGACGACTCCGACTCCGACTCCGACTCAGATGCTTCCTCCATATCCTCCTCAAGCGACTCAGATTCAGACTCCGACTCCGACTCCGACTCAGACACCATCTCCTCCGCCCAATCCATATTCCTCAAACGCGTCCAATCCATCAACAAGCAAGCCGAAGCCGCCGCTCAAAAAGGCAAAAAGCCACCCTCGGAAATCGCCTCCGAGCGCGCCCTCGCGATCGAAAAAGCACAGCAGAAAAAGCTCGACGCAGAAGACAAGGCGGCGGAACGCAAAGCCCGACGCGCGATGCAGAAACCATGGCAGCAAAAGCGCAAGGACCATATGCGCGAGTATCGGCAGAAGAAGAAGGCGATGAGGGAGGCGCATGCGAGTGCGCATGCGAGTGGTGGGAAGGGCAAGGAGAAGGGCAAGGAGAAGAGCAAGGGTAAGGGTAAGGCGAAGGTGACGAAGACGACGGAGTGGAAGGTGGCGAAGAAAGAGTTCAGGGCTAGGAGGAAGGAGATGAGGAAGGAGAGATTGGCAGCGAAGAGGGAGTGGAGGGATCAGAAGGCTGAGAGGATGAGGGCGAGGAGGGAGGCGAGGGGGAAGGAGGATGAAGGGGTGGGGAGGGAGATGGTTTGGATTGTTGTTGAGAATCTTGATGGGTGATGGAAATTAGGGGGATGGGGGTGGATCGTCGAGATGTGTCGTTACGGGGAGATGGTGAGCATGAGGTGGTGATGTGGACCTTTATTCGACTGTTCGCTGCTTCATATACATGTGATTCATTGCTTGAGCATACTCCCTCATCGGGAAATGTAAACATCATCTACCCGAGCATCTTTCCTTCACGGTCACACTCTGAAGGCCACTGCACCGCTCACATGGATATACCCACGTCCCTAGTTCATGATCCGTAGTCCATTCTAGCCGTCGTTCGGACCGTAGCAAGTCCACACATCAATCAGTCTTCGAAGTAAGATGCAGATATGTGCGAGTGTGGTGACATTCAAAGACCAGGATCGAAATCAAGGTGCCTAGATCGCTCGACACATACACACCCATGCAGCACGCGGATTCAGCACAAGATATCATACCGCACGCAAAGCGACGTGCAGCAGACTTCGCCTCGTGCTCTTCCGCCGAAGCAGTGTGTTCAGCGTAGCAACGACTCCACACGAGGAAATGTACGCACGGCAGCTTGATATAAGCCTAATTCGAGGACATGAAGCTGACGCTTGAGGGCAAAAGGACTGAGGTCATGGGACTAACGCATACGCATTGCGGGAGACAAGAAGCTCTGAATCTGGCTTTGAATGGCGTACTCCATCACACCCGAGAGCGATGGGACATGCATTTGATCCTCCAATATATGAACACCTTTTGAACCTAACACCACAGTGATTCATCATGCCAATTTTCATCCATATCACAAGGCATATCTGGCATCAAACGCTAGTCTGCAGACTTCATCTCAACGTCCTCACTCCCCTCTGCCTTGGCAGATTCCTCTTTTGATTCCTTCCCTTCAGCAGCCACCTTCCCGTCTTCACCCTTCTCAGCCCCATCCTTCATCTCCTCGTCCTTGGCTTCTGCGACTGCCGGCCCAGGACTTTTGCTCGCGCGATCGACACTCGGCCTGCCCACGGCGCCTTCAATATCCAGTGCACCTGCCTTCTTCTGCGGTCCCGTGTCCTCCATGCCGATTTCCTCAGGACCCCGCGCATGGGGTGGCTCCTCCTCAGCCTCCACAGTATCGAGTACTGTACCGGCTCCTGCGCCTTCTGACTCTCCGTAAGTTGTCCGCGTGTCGCCCGTGGTGAGCGTGTGAGGGTTGTTGAGCACAATACCTGCTTCCTGCTCTTGTCGGAGGAGCTCGCCTTGTGTGACTGGGCCAGTGGATGGAAGGGTCTCGCCGTCGGGGTGCGAGGATGCGATCTGGGCGACGTTGCCGGACGACGTTGCTGTATTCGCGGCATCAGGGCGCTGTCTGCCAGCGAGCATACCTACTGTGACTGTCTCGATGCGACCGGTGCCGTTGGGCCCGTCGACCATCTCGGTGCTCTCTGATACCAGCTCGTTCTGTCCCCGGTTTTGCAGCCATGGAATTGGTGTTAGCAGGGCGCCGCCGAGGGACTCGTCTGAGCCGAGAGTTGGCGCTGTGGTGGTGGATGTGGTGCCATTGAGCAGGCTGCCAGACGTGGGCAGCACGGCCAAGGGCAGTGGGAAAAGGTTGAGTGGTGAAGACACGGATATTACGCGATCGAGGGCGCGGAGATATGGCGACAGGTATTTGTAGCGCTTCTTCGGCTCAAGAATGAGCTCTGCTAGTCGCTGCACCGTGTGGGGAGGGTCTTTCGCAAAGTTCTTGGAGAGAGTGGCCCGTATCGACGAGTAGAAATTGGTCACGTCTGGCGGGAGGGTCTGCGAGGCGGTCGATGTGAATGTGGGGACAATTGGGCGCAGCGGGGTAGCCGGCGGTGCATTCTCCTTGTCGGTGGTGTGCGACTCTTGGCTGGATATGGCATTTGGCGGACGGGGCGGCGCATCAGCCTCTGCCGCGGTGGTGGTAGTATCTGTGGAGGTGGAGCCTGCTGGCGGCGGTGGAAAGTCGCTGACGATCTGGGCATGGCGTCAGACGCAGCAATGGCCGCCATATCAACTCGCTCACCTCATCCAGGCGATCCAGGATGTACTGCAGCGTCTTGGGCCATTCTGCTCTGCGGTTGCGCGCGTTAGATGGTTGATCTGAACTCCATGTATGCACAGGCGCGGGGCACTCACGAGTCCAGCGAGCCGTCCTCGGCGGCGTGTTGCAGGATGGTCTCTGCTGCACGGGGTCAGCAAGGAGGTGAAGGAGCTAGAACGAGACTGGGTACCGGACGTCATGCCTGGAGCGCGTGGTGGTGAAGTCGTGTGCTGCGGATGCTCGATCATGGCCGCGGCTCCACTCACAGAACGCGACGGGCAGCTGCGCCACAACTGCCACAGGCGGCATTATTTTTAGGGCTGGCCCAGCCAATCCCGTCTCCCGCACGTCTCCACTGCCATGCCGGGCAGGCGGTGCAATGGCACGAGATGACCCGGCTCTGGGGGCATGCAGTGAGCTGAAAAGCAAAAAGGCACGCCGCATCGCACACAGGAGGAAACTCTGGCTGCTCCATCCCAGACCGCTCCACGACGCATATCTCCTGCTAGCCGGCGTCTCTGCATGCACTGCTCTCGCGGCCTTCTGTAGCGGCTCCGCGTGCCTGGCCAGACACCTGCACCTCGCGCCAACAAAGACCCTCTTCAGCTCCACAGCCTTCAACGCGGGCGGGCGACTAGTCCACAGACACCGGCGTTGCCCTGCTCAGCCCGCTCCCTTTTATCTCCAACGACGCCGCTGCTTGCGAGGCACTCACCACTTAACCACACCCGCTGCTGACTCTTCGCACCACCGTCGCTCGTTCCATCGCCCTCGACACCCACTGGCTCCGCCATCGCACCCGCGCCTGATCCGATCTGCACGCATCCCATCGCTAACCCGCCGCGCTCCCAGCACCAGTGACCACCCGCCAAACAGCGCCTTCAGCACGGTCGGCCTCTCCGCACGCCAAGTCTGCTGTCGAGTTTCAGAGCGCTAGTCCTCTGCGACACCTGCGCTGCTCCCCAATCCAGCGGCCAGCCCAAGCCTCGCTCTCCTGGTTCAGCTGAAACGGGCTCAAGCTTTCCCGCTTGCCTCATTGGTGTCTCAGCTGCCCTTCAGCCCTGCAGTCGTCCGCACAACACTGCTGTTCACGCGACCGCCGCAGCGACTCCACCACCGCTCCCTATATCCTCTCCCACTCCAGCCGCCCGTCGCGGCTGCCCTCTCTGCCAAAATTTCTCACCACGAGGCCCGCACATCCCTCCTTGGAGGCCAGCCCGTCGATCTGAACTTCAGCCCCTACAACAACACCGCATACCAGCCCCAGGGCCCTACCTCCAACATCCCCTACGGCGCGCAGCCTGGGGGTTACCACGACCGTCAAGGCTTCCCCACCACCCTTCCACAGCCCGTCCGCCGTGCGCCCAGGATGTATATCCCCAACAGCAAGTGGACATGGGCCTTCATGATGACGGCCATCGTCCAGGCCATCATCGCCCTAGCCCTAGAGTCGTACGCTACTCCCGCCGCCTGCCTGTCACCTTGAGCACGATGCTAACCATGTCTCTGTAGCTATGTCTTCGGCAAATTTCAGTCTAGCATTGATTGGAAGAAGACCCAGAACAACGTCAGCGAAACCCGCACCATCCCAACCTACCTCGCCGTATTCATGTTCGGCTACCTGTACCAGCTATGGCTCGTATGGGATGCGCTCCGACTGAAGAACACCATTCAGGTCATTGGGCTCGTCATTTACAACATCGGCATTGCCATCTACGCAGCAATTCAGTTCGACCAGATCCAGGAAGCCGCCCAAAACCTCATTGGAAGCTTCGACCAACCAGACTTCTGGCTGGACGTCAAGCCCATGCTCATTGCCCTGCCCTGTTTGATGGCCTTCGCAACCGCCCTGTTCGCTTTCATCGCGTGGAAGCTGTACGACGAATTCGCGTGGACCATCTACAAGCACATCAGTGCCGATCTGCGACTGAAGAGGCGCTATCTGACCTACCAGGTAAATATACATCGTCACCGATCCACTCGCATCGCTAATCATTCTAGATTTACATCGCCCTCTTGAAGTTCGACTTCTTCTTCTTCCTCGCCTTCACGGTCCAGTTCCTTGTCGTCGTCGAGAAGACCAAGAAACTCGAGGAGGGTCTCACCGCGGCTGCCCTCGCCATCACCTTCTTCCTGCTCTTCTTCGCCGCCTGGTGGGTTCGTCGCGAGTCGTTCGCTGGCATGATTGTCATCATCATCTTCTACTTCATCGCCATGGGCTACTTCCTCTTCAAGCTGATCCGCATGTACGTCGCCCCCGACGGCCGCCAGCGCGACTACGAGCCGGCGCGCAAGTCCCTGACTGCCTTCGCCGTCTTGACCATCCTCCTTCTCATCTTCACCATTATTGTGGCCTGCATGTGCACACACAACTTCAACAAGGGCCTCAAGCCCCATGTCAACAACAAGGCTGTCCAGAACGACGGCAAGGCATACAACACGGAGATGCCATCAATCAGCGGACCGGCGCCGGGTCAGCGAATGGAGATTGATTAGTCTTTGCATCGCATTTCTTCATATACCAAAATTTACGACTTCTTGATACACCCGCACTTGGCGAGCATAGTCCTGATCTCTCCGCCAGATCAGCGAGACTGGCGTTTGTGGTTTCTTGGATATCTGGACCCGAGGAGGAGGATCTAGGCGGACATGGGTGTCTTGAGAGACAAGGCTCGAGCGCGTCAAACTATACCACAGCGCACTATTTCCTATCTTCTATAACGACCATTGTAACAACAACTGTCGGTCCTTGTAATCCGTGTTCTCGCTACATTATACCCTTATCACGACAGGCCAATGCAAGTTGATTGCCCACATCTCATCGTGCTTGCGTGGACCTTTGCCATTCATAATTATGTGCACAGTGCATGACATGGCTCTCGGTGGTTTTTCAAAAGTCCAGACCCCTTGCTTCGTGGTCAGGTGCGCGTACGCATCGTCGCATCGTGATCGTGCGCAGGAGAAGAGTGGGTCCTGGATGTCCCCCATGCACAGGGTCCACGCTACTACATCATCGCTTTTTTGTGACACTGCTTGAGCTTCGCGCTAGCACTGTCTTCTTCACACATTGCCATTATAGGGGTCTTCTCTTCTTATAAGTAGCCCTGCGGCCTCATTTACTGTCGAAGCAATTGAAGGGCCATAAACAGACACAATGGCGTTCCGCTGGTGAGTCCAATCGACATGGTGGGGGACTCGACCGGGCTTCGATACTGATTGCGATAACACAGGTATCAAGCAAAGTTAAAGACGGCACCGCTGTTGACACAGAGTATCACGACCGCGGTATGCACCCTCCCGACCTAATCCACCTCTTCCACACCCTCTTCTCTCCGCGCGACATCCTCCTCTTCGCATAATGCCTCCTAGCGCGCACATTTAGAGAAATGGAGATGCGCGCACCATGCTGTATGAAGCTTATATCTGACGCATCGAACAGGTCCTCTTCTCCACCGGCGATGTAATGGCCCAGCAACTCGTCGAGAAGCGCGGCTTCGAGCAACACGACCCTGTGCGCACGGCGCGGATGGGCGCATATGGAGGAGGTAGGTCATTGCATCGCGCTTTACCTTCCTTAAGACGAAGTACTTGAGTTCTGACTGTATCTGTGTGTGATAGTGATTTTCGGACCGGCTGCGACGAAGTGGTACGGCTTCCTCACCAAGCACGTCAATCTTAAGTCGAAGAATGGGACTATCGCTGCTCGCGTTGCGTGTGATCAGTTGGCGTTTGCGCCTGTGAATATGGGTACGTGTATATTTCCTTGCATATCCACTCCCATATCTACCTCCCCAATCTCTCCCCCTCTCCTCCTCAATTTATCAACCCGAGACTAACACCTCCCCCAACAGCCCTCTTCCTCTCTTCAATGGCCTACCTCGAAGGCGCCTCCCCCACCCAACGCCTCTCCGACGCCTACGTCCCCGGCCTCACCAAGAACTTTATGATCTGGCCGTGGGTGCAGTTTACGAATTTCAAGTACGTGCCCATGGAGCACCGCGTGCTGGTCGTCAATATTATTAGCTTGGGCTGGAATTGCTATCTGAGTTATTTGAACTCTGGAGGGGGGAAGCTGCCGAATTTGCCGAAGGGGCATACGAAGGGGGGGGGGGAGTTGCCGCCTTCGTAGGTGGGGATGGGGATGGGGAGAAA
>QVXC01000092.1:0-95403 GCA_003501895.1 Phaeosphaeria sp. A1 3.1a
GGGCGAAGGCGGTGGGGGACTTGGAGGTTGTGGGGGAGTAGGGGAGAGTAAGGGAGATAGGAAGGTGGTGGGAGTGAGGGTTAGAATGGGTGTACAAGACTTGGTATGAGTTGTGTCGGGAAGAGAGAGAGAGAGAGAGAGAGAGAGGATGTCGGTATAGATGGGAATGAAACATGGGCGGTGTATCCATATTACTCGATTGCTGGCATATACAGCGGAGAACTGAGCCTTCGTGGCAACGAGTCATCGACATAACTCAACATGATATTTTTCAATACCCATGCCTCTCCAACTCCCCCTCCGTCCACTCCCACAACTTCTTCTGCAGCCCCTCGTCCCTCGCCCACCCACTCCCACTATTCTGCACCCCAACCGGCCTATAGTACCCTCCATTCACAAGTTCCTCCCTCCTCGCCGTCGCCGCCCACGTCTGATTCAGCGCACCATCCACCGCGCTCCTATAATGTCCCGGCAACACCAAGCCAATCAATCCATACAACCAGAGCCCCACTTTCAAGAACGGATTCGTGCGCAGATTGTTGAACAGATCAGTCAAGATGACGCCCGGATGTATCGACACGCACATAATCTGGGGATACTTCTCCGCCAGCGCGCGTGTGTACAGGATATTTGCTAGCTTTGACGCGCCATAGCGCTTCCATGTACTCAGCTGCTCCAGCGCGGCTTGGTCGAACATGATTCCGCCAGGTGCGGCGATGTGGTGTCCCATGCTGCTTAGCGTGACGATGCGCACATCTGCTCCGGGCTTCTGAGCCGTCTCGAGCATTGTGGGCAAAAGCAGTTTCGTGAGCAGCGCGTGCCCCATGTGGTTGGTGCCGAGTTGCGATTCGTACCCTTCCTTGGTCAGTTCGTATGGCCCCGCCATGATGCCCGCATTGTTGATGAGGATGTCAAGGCGCGATTCGGCAGATGTGAAGGTTGAGGCGGCGGATGCGATGGAGGAGAAGGAGGTGAGGTCGAGGGGGAGGTGGACGATTTCGCATGGTGAAGCGACGGCGGATTTGATGGACAATATGGCGTCGGATGCCTTGGAGGCGGTGCGTGCGGCGAGATAGATGCGCGAAGGGGAGTGAGATGCGAGGTAGGTTATGGTTTGTTTGCCTAAGCCAGCGTTGCCTTTGTGATGTCAGTATAGCGATATTGGATGGGATGAGGCTGCCTACCTCCTGTCACGAGAATGACTTTGCCTTCCAGGCTGCCAATGTCCCTCTGGGGATTGAATGATTTGCCCATTCCGATGCTCTTAATTGATGCGTGAAGGTCGGGCACAATGAAGCCGAAGCCTAGTAGTATCGCGGTCGTGGGTAGTTCCAATATCTGGCACAAGATATATGAAATCGTGTAAAGGATCGAGTGGTTGTTTTCGGGATTTGACGATAATGATGATTTGGCAACAGAGCGATGCGACTTGCCTCTCGTCTTTCTCTCTCCAGGATTGGGTCCTTGAGCGTTGTCCATCGTCAAGCGCTGCCAGCAGTTTGCAATTACGCGTGCGCACGTTTCGTCCGTCTGCGGACCGAGGCTGTGGTGGCGCTATGACGTTGTTTGCTTGTGACGAGCAACATCTTTCAACGTACAAAAAATTTGGGATAGGATAGACGTGTCGAATATGAAGAGGGGTTGAGAGATGTCAAGTTTAATTTCCATGTTAATTGATGAGTGGTTACACGCGACTCAGGAATGACAAGACTAGTGCTTACGCCGGTAGCAGGATTGAGAATGCCTAAGAGATGCTCAAACAACACATTTGAGTCAAGTCATCTGCTTTGAAGTGTCGTGGTAGGCAGGACCAGATTCTTAGTCGGCACCAGACTGCTTAAGTCTACTTGGTGGAGCTTGGATAGTCCTGCACATTTCGGCTACAGGTGACCAATTGTGGCATAAGGTTCACTTCACTGTACGGTAAGAGAGTCGATTTGTTTTAGGCTTCATTGATAAGGTATGTAATTTTTGGGGATGAACGGCCGTTACCAGATGCTTGCCCGATGAGAGATGAAAAATTATGTCCCAGTCTCCAGAACGCCGCGCTAATGATGTGATCGATACCGGCGGAAAAGGAATGAAAGTCGTATACAGTCGCAGAAATGTTCCTCATTCCCAAGGCACCTGATCAGGACATATCTGCACCTTGCGCAAGCCTGGCATATGGATTTTTGCCAACAACTGCGGGCTCATGCGTCTGCCTCTTTCCACTTGTAGGCGGGAATTGGTCAGTATCTGTGGCTGCTGCTATCGTCTTATTTGTTCGTCCATCTCTATCGGCAAGGACCCTTGCTCCAAAGGATGTCAGGAGATTCTGTCGTTCCTCTTCTTGTTCAGTATCGCTTGTAAGATCCACGAGGTCATCAAGCTGAGGAGGCAGGGCCTGAGGCACTGTCTTGCGAGCCTTTTGCCTGCGGTGTCTTGCAGATGATATAGAAGATGGGCCAGCTTGTTCAGTCTCCTCGCGGATCTCTCGCCGTTGCTTTTGTACATGATCTGGTGTCAACTGAACGTGCTGGCCTGATCTTCTGTTGCTGGTGAGATGTGGGCGACTGCCACCAAGGCTTGGTGAGGCTGCGGATTGTGCAGATTGGACACGCGCGGAATCTGTTGGAGCCATCGGGGAGTGGTGCCCTGACGGCCGGCGAGCGACCGAGACCATGGGCGCAGAAGCTTGTCTTGAGTCCATTGAGGCAGGGGCTTCTCGAACCGAATCCCGTGGCTTACGGCCGACCGGTGGGCTTGATAATTGGGAGAAAGCATTTGCTTCCGCCATTTCTGCCCATGTTGAAGGACCTGCCTGAGGACCAGGCGATGCACCCGCCGCCACCGTTGTAGACCGAGAAGGTGACGCCGTAGTGGATGGCGTAGCCGAACGGAAGGGTATCGGTTGGAATGGCGAATGTGGGGGCAGAACTCCGGCCGTAGAAGTAGAATTTGTCTCAGACTCGGTGCGCTGTCGTTTTCGCTTCCGCATATCAGACGATGATGAAGTGTTCTCTTCCTCCCGCTTGAAGGTGAAAGGTTCGTGCGGTGGCAGTACTTGGGGCACATTCGACTCCGGTGCTTTGCCTTTGGCCATCGTCTTGCCCTTCTCTGTTGGCTTCTGCGCCAGTGCGGAAGCAGATGGTATGCTTGCAGTTGGAGCAGTGGCAGGTGGTGTTTGTGTCTTGTGCGCCGTGGTGCCGTTCACAGCGCCTCTGATGGCTTCTAGGTTTTCTATGTAATCCCATATGAACTTCCAAAGAGGAGTGTTGAGCCTCAGATCCACAAACTTCTCGCGGATGGCCTCTCTCATATCCTGTATGTCTCCAACAAGAAGCCGCTTGTTCCGTGTAGTAGAGTATTGAGAGATGAGAACGGTTACAGCGACCATCTCGACGGGCGCAAATGTCTGAACACCTCGGAGATACTTGTTGGCGTTATTGAACGTGTCCGGGTCTTGCTCTATGAGTTCTTTCAAAGTGTTCCAGACACTGGCCAGGTGTGACTTGAAACCATCATCGACTGCACCCTTGTTGTTCAACAGCTTTGGTAGGGCGGAGTGGTTTGTTCGCAAGATCGGAATTCCGTCCGCTGCTGCTGGGTGCATAACTTCCAGAATTTGGCTAAAGCACGAAAGAGTGAGCTGGAAATCCTTCGCCCTAGCTCGATCTTTCATGAGGGCGTAGACATTGGGGAAATCTTCCACATAGAGTCTCGCCAGCTCTTGCCACGGGCCAGTCGACGCTCGCATTTTCTCAGCCAAGCTGAGTTGCACACCCATCTGCACGCGAGCGAACAAATCCTCCTCTTGTTCAGGTGAAAGGTCTTTGAACTCGAATGATACAAATTCTTTGGCGAGGAACATTCGCTGAGCTTCCTCAGAGAGTATACGTTTGCGCGGGGTCGGCCCCTCCGCGAACCACCTTGAGCAGGTCTGTTAGAGGGACTATCGTGTCTCATCGTCTGAAACATACCATTTCTCGTCATTGTGGTCATGACATGGGATGAGGCCTTGCACAAAAGCTCGCACCGATGACAATCGTTGTTTGCCATCGACGCAGACGAGGACAGCATCCTGGGGTCGATTCGCGGGCGCAGTGTGACTCTTCTTGTTCAAGATGATTGGCGGAATGTAGAAGTTCTCCATCAAAGAATTGACCAGGCCAGTCATCCTATCAGCTAGACGTAATGATTAGCATAACGCTCTCGGAAATCATTTACACCAATCCAAACTTACCAGTCCAAACGACCTCGCGCTGGTACTCGGGATTGACATCGATTTTATTGTCATTGAGGTCCTCTTTGCGCACATTAATACTGAGAGGACATGGTACGTAGTTGACCAATTCGTCCTTACTTATGAGATCTGCCAGGCTTCGCATGCAGACAAACGCGCCGGGTAGCTGGGGTCGCGGATGGTAGGTGAACGCGCTACGGTCTCCATCAGGCGCGTCCTCATTTTTGATAATATCCTGATGTGCGTGAGTAAACCGTAGAAGAAATTACTGAACGAGGACGTTTTAGCGCTTACCTGCCTAGCAGCCATTGCCAACCCTGGCATGACTGTAAGGGTAGATTGCACAGTTGTTGGCTGACAGGTGACAGCCTACAGCTGATAGCCCTAGATTGGTGGATAGACAGCTAGCGTAGATTACGTAATCGCCCTCTTTGCTAGCCACTTCTATCACTAGTATATTACTGTCTACAGCTATCAGAGTAGACTTTACTATTACTTTTAGCACTACAGCGCCTTGAAGGTAATTGTTATCTGTGAGGTGTAAAACTCGGGCTAAGTAAGAGATCGGAGTAGGCCGATTGATATTACTCAGTTGCCTTAGCTTGGGGATTATTCTGTGAGAGAGGTCGGTCGAAGTATGAACAAGGCTCTAAGCAAAGCAAGTGTATTGTGCGATGAGATACTTAGGTTGATCACAATGAACGATAGGCGTTCATTGTCTACTACTATATACTAATGGAAGATGTCAGTCCCAGAGAGTCCCATCTGGTTCAGGGTGTCCCAGGTGTTAGGATGCTCTGGTACGTCTGGGATGGTTTGGGATGGCGGCTTATCCCAGGTCGTGGGGTAAGCCTTGGCGTCACGTTGGTCTGTGGGACACACGTGTTGCTTGGCACGCAGCCCACCTGTAGGCCTCTTGTGTGACGACTGGCTGTCGTTCCTCATAACCTCCCCTTCCCCCGTTGCTTCCTGGTGAGTTCGTAACAGAGGGATATTGCAGACAGGAATCAGATAATAGCAGTTAGTTGTATTTGAGACGAATCCTTGCGGAGTAACTATGGAGAGAGGTTCGTAGATATACTACTGGGCACGTGATCTACCCATCACGTGCCATGCCTCTGCCCGTGGCCTCCTTGTAGGCGGCGCGTAGGTCGCCCGTGATTAGCCCAAGGGCGGGAGGTGGAAATACCCCTGACATTATCTAAGTTTTAGAGAAAAATTGCGAGGACTTATATACTTGGGATGATTGGGGCCCGCTAACTAGTAGCTGCGCTGCAAGATTATCTAGCTTGCATCCCCTTTAACTCTGCTTGTTTAGCAATTAATGCTGTACTACCTGAGGAGTTGATTTTACTGGCTGGAGTTGACCACACCTCATTCCAAGAGCTGCATGCCTAGGCTGTGACTCCTCTTTACTCAAGGCACCAGCGTTTCCTCTCTGTAGAAATCCGCCATACCGTCTTTGACCACTTTTCTGAGTTGTGCGGCTGCGCGACCCAATTCGCCTCCAGCCTTTGTCGCTTGCTCTAGACCCGCAACAACAGCAGTTTCCGCCCGGTTGTGGAACACCCTCTGTCGGTCTTCTCGGTCCTCGTACATCTCTGCCTCTTCGTCTCTCGTAGCACCAAACAGGTTCAGACGCGCGTAGGCGATAGATCGTTCGGGCAATACATGATGCTCGGTTTGCCACAAGGGAAAAGTGTTCCCACCCACGATAATGGATGCGACTGCTTGTGAATGGCAGAGGCCAGCGCGGAGGAATGCAGTGAGCGCATTCATTTGTCGCGACTGCATCTTCGAGTCCGCTTTCCCGAATGACTTTGGTGCAGACCATTTGCTCGTGGCTTCGCTCTGCCAACCGAGTAGGCTGAGAAAGCATTTGAGCATCTTGACCCATCCACCAGCGCAGCTGACAACCTCATCACCTGCGACCTGAAGCAGCCAGTCCAGGACGTCTAGTCCAAAGTTGCGAATCTCGTTGGCGAGATGAGTCATGGCAGCTCTGGTGTGAAGCAAGAGCTGATCAGCATGGCTGGCGACGTCGGCTTGTGGTAAACTTTGCAGAAGCTTCAGTAGCTGCTGTCGGACAGAGTTGGTGCCGTCCAATATGAGTCGCTGCGCAGCTGAAATGATCACAGATGCCGGCTGCGGCAATGGAATCAAGGGTAGATTGTTAACAACTGCTGTTGTCAAAAAGGCCAGCGATTCTCGTCGTTGCGCATCAGACTTGTGGTTGAGCAATCCCAAATGATGCGCACATTGCGCTTCCAGAGTCGGAGCGGCAGTTGACAATGATTGTTGCTTGAGCGCGATTGCTGCGAATGTCAGTTTGCGGGTCTTTCACATCAACTATATGCGCTAACCCTTGGCTTTAAAGCTCGTATTCGTGCTATTCGCAGCTTTTGGTCTACCCTTTCCAACCTTCAACTTGGGTTTCTGAAAGTCTGTAAGTTTTTGCCCATTGTTCTCTGAAGTTATAGCACTCACCTGGAAGTCTTGTTTCTTGTCCTTCTTTTTCTTTGAGCTTGTCGTCATCCTGATGTCTCAGCCGCAGTCCAGATATGTGTTCCGATGTCTATGTCGTGTATAATTGGACAAGAGCATGAATGCTAGATATTCGGCGACATCAATGATGTAGGTTTTTGTCGTGAAATGATGCATGGACTCCAGGACGAGGAAAATTGATGATCGAAGCCACTAGCGCAATGGGGCTTAGTGGCCATGAGCTCTTGGCAGGGACTGGCTCGGCTGCACTTGCCGCCATGGATATGGGCGCTTCGACACCAGCAACACATCTGAATCCCAACACAAACCAACGCAACCCTCCTTCTGCTCACCATGGCTCACAATTCCGTTAGCAGCCGAGCCTCATCTTTGAGAATCTTATCGCTAATCGATGACCAGTCCGACGAAACGCTGTCCCTCCTCACTCGTCTCAGCCAGAAGCCTGGCGTTCAGAGTACTCTCATTCTCTCGCGACACACGGGCGCTATCGTTCGCACATCCGGGCTGATTTCCAACTCGTCGTCGGCCAATCCCAACAGTACATTGCCTGCATCCAGCGAAGCATCCGGCGACAACTACACCAACGGAAGGAAAGAAAGCGGCATACACAGCGCTGAGGATGTTGCCAGCTTGGTCTGGGCATTCCTGAAAGCTGCGGGCACCCTAGTGGACGAGATGGACAAGGAAGATGAAGTGAAGCTGCTTCGGCTGCGGACCAAGAAGAATGAGCTTGTCATTGTGCCCGGTATGCGCCCACTACAATATGCCTTCATGACATCGCTAACAATATGCAGACCCCAAGTTCATCCTTGTCGCGATACATGACACTCCGCCCGCTTGAAATTGCGATTCCCTATCTACACTGCACCAAGGACACACTACGGCACGAGGCTGTCACCAATGCGCCTCGGTTATCTCGACATGGTTCACATCGACGCCGTCTTTGAACCAGCGATCTAGTTGATGGTCAGCGTCCAGGTCTGCTGAGTGTTCTTCGCGACACAAAGGCGAGTTCTAGGCTCGAGTATGATCCGTGCCAGAAGGTCAGATACGTACCAGCTTCTGATATCTCGATGTCGTTCCCACTCATCTGTCTCTTCCGCATCTTTCCGTCTTCGGCAAAAGTCCAGTCCTCGAGGCCATAGCACCGTCTCCACTTCATGCCATCGCTCGCATCCTGGAACTCGTACCAAAACTGGACAGCAATCTTGTTCTCGTGGAAGGCGAAGAGTTCCTTGCGTAGACGGTAGTTCTTCTCCTTCTGCCATTTCTTGGTGAGAAGGTCCTCAATGGCAGCGGTCCCTACAATAAAAGAGGCGCGATTACGCCAAATGCTGTCCGGCGTGTAGGCCTTTGCGATGATCTCAGGGTTTCTGGTTCAAGTCAAAAGATGTCGACTGACCGCACGCATGTGGATACTCACTGTGTGTTCCAGAGGTCCTGTGCCTTCTTGACCTTAGCATTGGCGGTTTCCCTTGTGTATGGAGGAGCGAGAGACATGATGGATTATGGTCTGTCACGATGAGGATTCAACAGGTAGATTATTGATCTACCGCACTTTATACAATCCAACTCGATTCTGGAGTGCTTAGTGTGTCTTTGAAAGCTGCCCGTGATATTCAGATCTCTGCATTAGTTCCGTGCAACGTTTCTCCGCTGCACACACCCCCAAACTGGGATCATCCAGGGTGAAACAGGATAAGCTGGGTAATACACTGCATGCTTACGTGCTTAAGCTCCAGCCCTAGCCCGACTTTCCACACACTATTGCGGCACGGCATCTGCCGAAACTGCCGTCGACACGACAACGGAGATAAACTCCAGGCCATCGGTGCATCCTGTAACACACATGTACTGCATTTCGGCTCAAATGAGCGAAGATTAAATAGGTAGTTGGTAATTGACCGGTCAACTATATTTTGCTTGGAGGCTCAATGACTAGTTGTAGAACAACAGTAAGACATATGATCATTTCAACATCCTTCTGCATGCAATGGAAGCGACCTATCAAGGTTTAGGCCCTGATTCATTTCCGCTACTACACGCTATCATACACTGTAATGACTGAGCATGATGCAGGACATGCAAAACGAAGGTCTGAAATGTGCCACATAGCGTCTGGAGACAACTCGATGTTTTCGGCCATTACAGAAACGACATCATTGTGGTGCTCACGCTATAAGCCTGAACGAATGATGATAGGCTGCAAGTATTTGTAATTCAGAGCATGCTTCCAATAGCATCTGCAGACATGCCTCGGACGCTCTCGGTACCTGGCGGGCACGTCACTGCCCCACCACCGGATCTAGAGCTCTAGCTTTACCAACAGCTTCACCCCTCCAAGACACTCGAGTTTCTGGACACCACAATACATACACCAATCTCTCACACACATCAATCAACCACTTCACAAACCAATATTCAAAATGGCTCCTCTCAAAGTCGGCGATTCTCTGCCCGAGGGCGTCAAGTTCGAGTAAGCTTCACCACGCCGCACCCCACCGACATAAGCATGTAATTGGACAGCATCTAACAACATGATTGTAGATGGGCGCCCATCACCGACGCCGACCCCACCGCCTGCGGCCGTCCCCAAGAATACGACGCCAGCAAAGAGTGGGCAAACAAGAAAGTCGTCCTCTTCTCCGTCCCCGGCGCCTTCACTCCCGGGTAAGCTTACATCCCCCCTTACTCAAGTCTACTATCCAATTCACTACTAACTCCCCTCAAGCTGCCAAGCCTACCACCTCCCCCCCTACATTGCCAACCGCGGCAAATTCACCGACAAGGGCGTCGACGTGGTGGCCACGATTGCGTCCAACGACAGCTGGGTCATGAATGCGTGGGGCAAGGTGAATGGCGTCAAGGGCGATGAGGTGCTCTTCCTGAGCGACACCAAGACGTTCTTCAGCAAGCACTATGGGTGGCCGGCGGGTATGGGCGACAGGAATGGGCGCTGGGCGATGGTGTTTGATAATGGCAAGGTCGTGTATGCGGAGGTGGAGAAGAGCCCCGGTGAGGTGTCGGTTTCGGGTGCGGAGGAGGTGCTGGCTAAGTTGTGAGCGATGACAAGGAAGGGCAAAGTCTAGAGCTGTGGGGGTTGTGATGATCTACTTTGGTAGACTTTGGTCGATAGACTAGATATTAGAAGCACGACCATTGAAATGCAGGACTCCTCGAACTATGGAACCGCTTCTTGGAACCTGTGGTGTTTTGGGAAATGATTCTTATTTGATTTGCTCTATACTGCTTCGACGGACCGACTTTGATGCTCGTCTTTGGGTGCATCGTGGCCAAGTCCGCGTTGTCCCCGTCGATTGAGACATGTATTCCTAGTCGCGACGCCATTCTCGCTCCCAACTTCTTCGCCATGCATGCGCGCTCAATCAAACTAGGATGCATTAGCAATTGCCCAATCTCGTTCTCCGAGCGCAGAAAACATACCGGTGTCAAGAACGACTCGGCCACAAAACGCGCCCTCGCATTCAAGAACAGCTTCATCTCCGAAATCTCCTTGTCCACCTCCTCCATAAACTGGATAATGAAATCGACCAGCTTATGCTTCAGCATCTCCTCGGTATGGAAGTTCGTAATCAGAAAGCTGATATCATATCCCTTGACCGGCTTCCTCCGCAGGATATAGAAGCTCTCCGCACGCTGCGTCAGGAACCTCGTGAACTTGTGCACGAGGATGTGCTCAATCTCGTCGGCCTGCTTGATCTTGATGCTTATGCGCACGCTGTTGATCGCCGGCTCGATGTAGACCCGCTCGTTCTCGTTGCGGGATACGGTCAGCGGGTTCAGGATTACTTCGGGGGAGCTGGCGGCTTCGATCTCGGGGACATTGTGCCGCTCAGAGGCTTGCGAGGCGAAGTTTGAGAGGGAGAGCGCGGCGGTGAGAGAGGTGCGCACGCATTGCAGGTAGGGCCGGAGGGATTGGGACTGCGTGGTGGTTGGACGTGTCAGCTTGCGTGTGTGGTGGGCTGGCGGATGGGCGGGGATGGATGTACCATTGTGAGAGGGGGAGAAAGAGAGCTCAGAGTCAGCTCAGGACTGTTCACTGGCGCGGGCGGTGGTGGGTGGCAGCTGTCTATGTCATGCCAGCCAGCATTCAAGCGTGTGGTGCCTGTGCTGGTGGGGTCGAAGCTGGGGTCTGGCGGCGGCGGAAGGCGCGTCCGTGCATCTGTTAGTTGGTGATTCCGCATGCTTCGCCGGTTGACCATTACTTTTGCCCCGCGAGACTCTCTTGCAAACACTACACACATCGACTCTCTCCATGCACACATTCCTTCAGTAGACACACCATCAAAGTCACCATGGCTTCTATACCAGGTACGCGCCCATTAACATATCCTCTACCAACTCCGCCACTAACACAAATGTTTGTAGTGGTCGTGAAGCACCAGGGCAAGAAGCATGAAGTCGAAGTCGACCCCTCCTCCAACGGCGAGACGTTCAAGTACCAGCTCTTCTCCATCACCGGCGTCGAGCCAGAGCGTCAGAAGATCATCGTCAAGGGCGGCCAGCTCAAAGATGATGCCGACATGTCGAAGCTGGGCCTCAAACCCAAGCAGGTCCTGATGATGATGGGCACTCCCTCTTCAGACGCACAGGTTATCGAGAAACCCAAGGAGAAGATACGGTTCCTGGAAGACATGGATGAGGCAGAAGCTGCACAGCTTGAAGGCGCCACGCCTGCTGGACTGCAGAACTTGGGCAACACATGCTACATGAACTCGACATTACAGGCTCTGCGATCCATCCCAGAGCTTCAGGAGGAGCTCCTTCACTATTCTTCATCTGGGTATGTCTATACATCGCGAGTACGCATCTAGGACTAACAAGTTTGCAGCGGCGGGTCGTCCAGCTCTAGCTCAGCACAAGCTCTCAGCCAGTTCGGTCTCGGCGGCCTCGGTACCTCTTCAGATCTCACTGGGGGTCTCCGCGATCTCTTCAAGCAAATGTCCGAAACTCAGCAGGGCTTCGCACCCGTGATGTTCCTCAATATCCTCCGCGCCGCCTTTCCACAATTCGCACAAAAGTCAAAGGATGGGCACGGCTATGCGCAGCAGGATGCCGAAGAAGCTTGGTCACAGATTGTCTCTCAGATTCGAGGCAAGCTGAAGAGCAAAGACACTGCCGAAGGCTCCTCGGCGGAGTCGTCGTGGATAGACAAATACATGGCGGGCAAATTCGAGTCCACTATGGAGTGCGACGAGCCTGCGGCAAAGGAGGGTGGAGAAGAGCCCGTTTTCAGCGAGGACCTGTTCCTCAAGCTCAACTGCCACATCAACGTCGAGACCAACCACCTTCGAGACGGTCTTGCTGCTGGTTTGAAGGAGCAGATCGAGAAGCGCTCTGAGGTGCTCGGCCGCAATGCCGTCTACACCAAGACCTCGCGCATAGCACGGCTACCGAAGCATCTCCCCGTCCACTTCGTCCGATTCGACTGGCGCAAGGACACCAACAAGAAGGCGAAGATTATGCGCAAGGTCACATTTCCAGATGAGCTGGACGCAGTCGAGTTCTGCACCGACGACCTGAAGAAGCTGCTGATCCCTGTACGAGATAAGATTCGCGACGTGCGCAAGGAAGTGGAGGATGTTGAGCGCGCCCGTAAGCGTCAGAAGCGCATGAAGGCGGGCGAGGAGAACGACACCGGACCAAATGTTAGTAGCAAGGAGCCTCTGCAGAAGAAGAAGGAAGCCGAAAAGAAGAAGGAGGACGCGAAGAAGCCAGCTGAGGATACCGAGATGGAGGAAGTCGAGTACAAGACAGATGCTCAGATCGAGGCTGAGCGGGCTGCGTCCATCCTTGCTGCAAAGAAGGAGGTCCTGGCTCTCGTGGACCCCAAGCTTGGTGCCGATGATGGTGCCAACCAGACGGGACTGTACGAGCTCAGAGGAGTGATTACACATCAGGGTGCCAGTGCTGACAGCGGTCACTACACATCCTTCATCAAGAAGCAGGGTGCCAAGGACCCGAAATCCGGCAAGCGAAAGGAGGAGGACGGCAAGTGGTGGTGGTTCAACGATGAGAAGGTGTCTGAAGTTGAGCCTGAGCGCATCCAGACCTTGGCTGGTGGAGGTGAGTGTTGCTGTCCCATTAAGTGAACCCCCGCTAACACCTTACAGGTCAGAGCCACTCTGCTCTTATTCTTCTGTACCGTGCCGTTCCGCTGCCCGCGGTTGAGGATGAGCAGGATGTAAAGATGGCAGATTCGTAGAACACTAGACCCTGAGGTCTCGGCACTCAGCGCAGTAGCATTATGATGCATAGCATTGGCGTTGCATAAGAGTCAGGACAGGATACGGCATGTACGGTACTACGAAGCATGAATGGTAATGAAATTTTAACTCATCGTGGATTGTGTGTTCGAAGTTGATCATGCAGCTCTTTCGTCTTTTCTTTTATGACAGGGCATAGGCCGTCATGGCATATCATTCTCTTGTATTGCGAAAGTATCTAGAGCGTTCAGGGTAATTAGGCCCAGCTTCATCCTCACTTCACCACGCGTCCCAGTAGCACGTGTCGCCAAGCCTTCTCGCAAACCTCGCACTCTTCTACACTTTTTACTCGCTACACCTCTATCTCATACCCTTCCACCTCAGCAGTGTCGTTCCTCGCGTTGTTGTACGATTGTTTTAGCGCTACCCGCGCATTCTATGTGCTACCATGTTTTATAGTCACGAAGGTATGTTTTAAGCACTCGAAGCTGCAGCACAAGCACTCACATACACAGTCTTAACCTCGCGCAAGTATGGCGTCGCAACCGTCTGGTGAGCATTCAAGGTGTTCCATCGCGTCTTCTCCCCTTAATTGTACGACAGGCTCGTCGCAACCCTCGGTGCAAAGTCCACCTTGAAGCGCATCAACCGCAAGCAGATCCTCGACGTCGATGTATCAAAGGCATGCCAGACCATCGTCGACCCTGTCGCGCCTATGGCTCTGCGCTTACAGGGCAACTTGTTGTGAGTACAGCTGCGGACTGGCCTGATGCAGCACTGACACTCGCATAGGTACGGTGTATCGCGTGTGTATTTGCAGCAGTGCGGATATGTTCTCTCCGACGCGCAGAATGCGCACAACTCCATGCTTATGCTCCTTCGCACGGTTGAGAACCATGCGCTTGACCCTGAGGCTGGCAAGGCTCGGTGAGCACGCCTCTTTGCAAGTCACCATGAGTGGGCTTCACTGACGATCCGTTCACAGACCTGAACAGCTCATCCTTCAAGACGACCCATCCTTCTTGCCAGACTTCGCCCTAGCTCCTCCAGAGAATCTCGTAGACTTTGATGGCAATTTCAACTTCAACATCTCACACTCTGGCGATTCCCAGTCCCTGACCCCCTTTGGCTCCCAGCAGCCCTACTCGTCTGAATGTGGTCCACTCGGCGGTTTGGTTCTGCCTACCTCTTCACCGACTCCAGGAGGAGGAGGAGGCTTCCAGCTCCACGGCGAAGACGAAGGAACTGGTCTAAATGCACTCCCTGGTGGAGACAATGGTGTTGCTCTCGACGAGGTCGACTTCGCCTTTGATGAGAACGGCGAGCTGATCGAAGGTCTGCTTGGACGAATTGTTGCTGGAACGCCTGCTGCTCGGAGTGGAGTGGGAATGCAGAGCGATGCTGCTGCGAGTGCCAAGGTCAGGAAGGATCATGAAGAGGGACGCGTGGGTGGTGCGCATGTAAGTTTTACTCTCTTGTTGGCGTATATTGCACCTCGCTCTCACCTACCTGTCTTTTCGCCCGGGTGACTGGCCCTCACCACGTACCTCAGCATGGCTACACACGCAGCCTTACCTGGCCTGCCTGAAAGCTCTCAGTGGCTTCTGGTAGCCAGTAGTGCTTGAACTATTCCTACCTGTTGCTTGTTGTTCTTTCTGATCCGACTACCAACACGACCACTCAAAATTTCTAATGATGACTGACATCTATCAGATCCCCGCCGATGACCCGGGTGTCAACCTGCCCATCCTCGGGGACGACTTGCCCGATGCCGAAGCCTTTTCAGCCGCTGGCCATTCAGGCAGCGATGGATTCGAGGTCATCCAGTCTACTTCGACTGTCTCTGCCCCAATGCAGCGGAAGCGTCGGGCCCCTCGCGTGCTGCCCATAGATTCGCGCATGGAGCTGCGCAACAGAGACCTCGCCGACTGGAACGCCAACTACCTGGAGAACATGGACGCCATTCTCAAGGCGAAGAAGCAGGGTCGCGCAGGTCAACAGGCGAAGAAGAATGCAGAGTACCTCATCTGGGGCCGTGGACTCGGCGGCATCGCTGAGCACTATGCTGGCGGAACTGGCCCGAATCCCTTCGAGATGTTCATGGGCGACAACCTGTTCGAGCTGGCAACTGGCATCGATCGCACCAAGAAAAGTAAGAAACACGATCGCGACAGCGGCATCGATGAAGCAACCCAGAATGAAGCACGTCGCGTGCGTCAGAAGACAGGCGAGCCTGACGGTGAGATGGGTCGCGGTGCTGAAGACGACGCCTTCTTCTTCCCAGGCGGCGACGAGGTCGAGTTGCCCCGCGAAGCAGCCGCACCTCTCGATGATCAACAGATCTTCTCATCCATGCCGTGGAACATCAGTGCTTCGAAGCACGGCTCGTCTGCCATTCCTCGCAGCCGTCGTCTCGGCATGCCCTCGTCAGACAGACCTGGCAGTCGCATGGTCTCTGCATCACCTCTTCACGGTCGCGGCCAGCCTCTTGGTCTTGAAGTTCTGCAGAGTCTTGAGAGCGATGGAGACTTTGCGCTCGGAGGAGACGACATCGGCGGCTATGGACCGAGACCCAGCTCGTCGCCCACTGTGGTGCCGTCTCCTGCCAAATCCGCCTTTCATGTCAACGAAGCTGTGTCTGCAGAGGGTGGCAACTTCCTCGACTTCGTGACTAGGGCGATTGTACAGAAGCGAGACGACGCACAAGCTGCTCTCGATCCCATGGCTGGTGTTCAGGAAGCTGAAGATGCCGCCGCTATCGACACGATCACGTTTGAAGAACTTCTTCCGCCGCGACAGAGTGGCAGGATGATTGCATGCCAGGGCATCATGATGGTCTTATCGCTTGGTACGAAGGACATGCTCGATGTCCAGCAGAAGGAGGACTTTGGCGACATCGAGCTCAAGCTTACCGAGAAGGCGAAGGCGAGTCAGGTTGTGGAGATTGTGGACAGCTCGGACGTGGAGGACGAGGGAGTAGTAGTGGAAGAAGAGGAGGATGGGAATGGTGAGGATGGAATTGGAGCGGCAGATGTCGAGATGCAGGATCAAGAGGACGAGAAGGGTGAGGTCGATGATGGACAGTTCGAGGAACAATTTGCCGCAGACAGGCCCCAGGTCGAAGAAGAGAGCGAGGATGAGCTGTATGCTGCCTGAAGAGACCTATGGTTATGAGATGAAGGGAAAATATACGGGCGTCAGGTCATGTCGTGCTGGGTTCTTCGGCATATGGAGAGACATTTCAGAGGATACTACTATGTAAGCTAGAGAGCGAGACATGAAAAGTATTTACCTCGAGTTTCTCAGCTAGGATTCGTTTCACTCTCCTCTTTACCCCCAAAAAGCCAGGATTCTCAACACCTCCACATCCTCTAGTTTATGTATCGGCGAAGTTGAAGATGACGTTTAGGCGCTAGCCCAAAACGGGCCTGGAGCAGCCGCTATTTTGTCAATTTCGCTGCGACATCCATTGAAATGACAGCTCTCCAAACATAACATCGCGACTTGTCGAGTCCGTTCCGTGCCCGTTCTGCCGCGGTGACGATATGATCCGTAGCTTGCGAAGTTGGAAGTTTCCCTGATATCGAGTAGCATGCTCTTCCGCTCACTATGTCGCCCCTTAAGCGCACTATCCAAGTCGCCACATGCCATCTTCACACGCAAACTCACAACGGATAATCTGATACGCAAATTCGTCGTAGCCAGTGCCCCCGCCATCAGGAATCCCACTGTTGATTACGACTCTGGCGAACCCATCGTCGACGAATCTGATCCGCGCATCGATGATCCCCTCGCTGGAAGACATTTCCGCCGCTTCCGCTATCTCAGCGCCCCCATTCTCAAAAAATCCTTCTACTTCATAGAGCAACAGGACAAACTCATCATCCAAGGAATCATCCTCGAGCAAAAGCACGGCAGCGCTGGAAAGTACGTCCAGAGCGCAAGTAGAATAGACCAGCCCCGCCAAGACGCCACACCCCATCTCGCCTCCGCATATGGCCTCGACTTTGAAAAACTCAACACCATCATTGAAATGTACATGGCGCGCGCGGACATGAAACCCGGCTCGTACCTCATCGCCATGGACGAGATGGACTGGACGAACTACTCGCGCGGAAAAGAGCGGGAAAAAACATCCACGTACATGATTAGCAAGCTGCAGAGTGTGGCGTGGCGCGTCGAGTATGATTTCGATGGGGAGAAGGAGGCGGTGTTTCGGAAGGAGACGGAGAATAACATGAAGGCGTGGATTGGGAATGACAAGTTGAAGCATTTGTGTGATGGGTCGGTGTGGACGAGGAGGACGGTGAGGAATATGGGGAAGTGGAAGAAGGTGAGGGAGGCGCTTGTACGGCTGACGTTGAGGAAGAGCATAAAGGGGAAACATTAGGGGTGGGGAGTTGGGCATGCATGGGCATGTGTATGTACCAAGGCGAGCCGTGGGAATGGATGGAACGAAATGGTTCTCCGACCGTACGCGGCGATGTTGGGCGGATCTACGTATCGTAGATCGAGCATATCGTCTAATCTTCCCTTTTGACTTGGCGGCTGGTTTGAGAACGTACTCGTCACTGCAATCGCTTGTTCCCTCTTCCCCACGTCTATTTCTGCTATACCCACCACATGCGACCAATCAAAGCATGATAGACCCGGGACGCAGCGTCCGACGGGCTATGTTATCGAAGAAATCCGACCCTGCGTCTCCTCTGATCGTATAGTGGCCGCCGAGATAAAAAGTGGAAGACCCATGAGGCTTTGAGCTCTGAGCTCAGTGCATAAAAGACACGCATAATACCGTCACCATAGACATTCTGATAGATCGAGATGAACGACACCGTTGCTGGCTGAATATCAACGTGAGTTTGACGGTATGATTAGGGCAAATAAGTTTTTCGATGAAAGAAAAGGGAGCTTGAAGTCGACTGAAGCGGTATGATCCCTCCTCACATTCAACGAGCGTTGTCGTTGTGGTCGCGAAGATGCCTTAGCCGGCTCAAGATATCGAAGATTACGTCATCGCACTAACTCAAAACACCAAACCAACCCGAAACAAAATTTAGACACTTCAAACGCGCGCTGACACAACCCTGAGCCCGATTTAGTGTGTACAGGACACATAAACACAACTTTCCCTTATACCGTTCTTCATATAACACTTCGCAACAAGAAGTTTCACGCGCTCTAGACCACCCACATCTGAACTCTGCAGCCATGTCTTCCGCCATGATCTCGCAAACGCTGCAAGGCGCGGTATTGAGCATGACCTCAAACGTGCTTGCCCAGGCGATATCGTCTTACAAAGACAGCGTAGGCTCTTCTTCTCAGGCGTTCCTACCAATGCTGATGCGCTGATATGTAGACACCCTTCTCGCTCAATCCTGCGCCAGTTGTCAAATTTGTCATTTTCAGCATTATCAGCAACCCGCCCAACATCTTATGGCAATCGGCTATCGAAAATCAGTTTCCGACCAGTGTTCCCGTCGTGACCAAGGCCGGCGAAAAGAAAACCACGGCCAAAGTTGAGACTCGGACCAGCAAAACGAACATCTTGATCAAGTTTTTGCTTGACCAGACCATTGGCGCGCTCGTCAATACACTGATGTTTCTTGCGTACATGGCGTACGTCAATGCAACGCAGCAAGGCAAGGCAGACGCCTGGGATGCGGTGGTCAAGGAATGCAGCGACAGAACGTGGCCCATGATGAAAGATGGCTACAAATTTTGGCCTGCCATCAGTCTTATCAGCTTTGTGTGGGTACCAGTCGACAAACGTGTCGTTTTTGGTTGCTCGGTCGGTGTTATTTGGGGTATCTATCTGAGTCTTGCGGTGGATGCTTGAGTAAAAGGCAGGTATAGGATTCCTCAACAATAATCCTGGTGGAGTGTGGCTGTCCAAATAACATGATAAGCTGCACGGTCAACTTTTCTCTTCGTCCCGTCTGTCAACAAGGTGACTCGAGCTGCTCTACATAAACTCACTGCATTAGCATACGGACCGCGACAAATGGTGTACGTCGGCATGACCGAAAGTCCGAAAGTCCTACAGTAGGGATGTTTGATGTGAACGTAGCGGCACGACAACAGCATCGTCACGTCAGAAACTTGGCTACATTGAAGCTTCTAGAGCGCGGCCCTCCACGTGGGTGTCCCGCTTGCAACGCTTGGGGCAAATTGACAAACCTCCTGGGATACCAGTACCACCAAATAATCGAAACTCGTCCCAACAGCACTATGCACAAATACCACCAGATTGGTGAAACACGGCTCAAGATGCACGAGTGTGCGATAGCAATGGAGAACAGCACGGACCCAAGTACGGCAGCGAAGTATTGGTGATAATGCACCATGCATGCAGGAAGGCCTGATAGATGTACATCCCTGGAGCCATATAGCGGCATGTACCGGCTATATACGACGCCGCGTCTAGGCAACGGAGCGTTGAGGCCGCGGTTCTGGAAGCCGAGACCTGTGGCTGATGCAAATCCTTGCAGCTCCCTCTTTGGGTATCGACCCTGCGCAATGGAACATCCCACCCTTACACGGCAGTACCTAGACGATAAGCCGACGGAGACCATGCCTATTCGGACTTGTACCAGAAGCGATGTACAAGCTCCGATTCACTTCATCTTTCCGGTCTTGTGTGTTCCAGCAAGAACGACATTCTGGGACCAAACAACGCTGGCACACGTTGACCGTTCTTTGCCCTGGATCGCTGTTGCACCAAATCGCAATAGCTTGTTTTTCGAGTTGCCTCTGTATCATTTAGTGGGACCGGCACCGTAGCTACTAGCTGACCACGCTCAACACAATAGCTTCGGCTCCCCAGTCAAAGTCGCTATATTCCTACTATTCACTTTGCCGCGGGTGATCCTAACTCGCAAGATATCTTTCTGATTCTCGCCTCACAGATCCAGCATGGCCTCTCTAGACCACGAAAAGCGCTCCGGCGAAGGCAGCACACAAGACCCAATGTCTTCGAGGTCAGCGGCCTACGACACGCAACAGACTGACGCAAATCTCGAGAACCCGTTCACAACACCCGGTACACAGACACCGAATGCCAATGCGCAAGGTTCCGAGTCGCGACCAGAGAGCGAGACTGGTTCCAGTGGCTCTACGTCTGGCTACCAATACTTTACTCCAGGCGTGTACTTTCGATCTCGACGTATACAAAAGGGCCAGATCGAAAGACCTTGGCTGCAGAAGAAGGATCCCCGGGAGAAGTGGATGACCATCATACCTCTCGTGGGCTTCTTCCTGGGCCTCGGTGTGGTGGGGGTACTCATTTGGGACGGCGTGCGCAGTGTTGCGCAACACAATTACTGCCCTGTTCTCGACGAGAACTTTGCATCGTGGAACGACAAGATCTGGTCCAAGGAAGTGGAGGTCGGTGGCTATGGGTAAGGGTCTGAATGTTATTCCGGCGCAGCTTACACTGACATGTGGTACAGCAACGGGCAGTTTGAAATGACCACCAACTCGGACGAGAATGTCTTCATTCAGGATGGCATACTTACAATCAAGCCTACTCTGCAAGACCGGAGCATTCTCGAGAAAGATTACGTCCTTGATCTTCGTGGACAGGGTTGTACCGGACCCAAGTGGACGGACTGCGTAGCCTCAACCAATACCACCAACGGCACAATCGTCAATCCAGTCAAGTCGGGTCGCATAAATACCAAGCTTGGTGCCTCGATCAAGTATGGTCGCGTGGAAGTTACTGCAAAGCTTCCGGCTGGCGATTGGCTGTGGCCCGCCATTTGGATGTTGCCCAAGGACAATGTGTACGGATCCTGGCCTCGTTCTGGCGAGATCGACATCATGGAGTCGCGTGGCAACAACCACACCTACAAACAGGGCGGAAACAACATTGCCTCGAGTACGTTACACTTTGGGCCTGATGGCGACAATGACGGCTGGTGGCGCAACAACGTCAAGCGCAAGGCGCTCCATACTACTTATTCCGCCGACTACAACGTCTTTGGTATTGAGGTAAGCAAATCTCACCCCAGGTTCCAATCGTCATGTGCAGAAGCTGACTATCTGGCAGTGGAGCGAGAAGTACATTTTCACATATATCAATTCGCGCCTCTCACAGGTCATGTACACGCACTTCGACGAGCCATTCTGGACGTACGGCAGGTTTCCTCTGGCTGACTCCAACGGCACACGTCTGATGAATCCATGGGCGCACACGGGCAGCAACACGTCGCCCTTCGATCAGGATTTCTATCTTGTGATCAATGTGGCTGTTGGCGGTGAGAATGGTTGGTTCCAAGACGGTGCCTCTGGCAAACCGTGGCTGGACAGTAGCCCCACTGCGAAGAAGGACTTTTGGAGCGCAAAGGACCAGTGGTACCCAACGTGGCAAGATGGCGGACAGATGCAGGTCAAGAGCGTCAAAATGTGGCAGCAAGGCGGTTACAACGGTTGTGCTGCGTGAGCACGAGCTTTCGAGGTTACAGTGGCGATTGAGATCCGCCAATGATTGCATTGGGAAACGGCGTTGAACGCAGTCTTCAGTATAAACTATGATCATGAATAAACTAATCCCAGTATTACTTCAACATACCAGTGCTCTTGCTCTGAATTCGTCTCGCGTCCTTTCATCAACTTTGACAAAGAAGATGTGATCTTACACAGGGCGACTGTGTTTCTGATCTAATCGGGCTAGATCATCCACCCCTTGTCCCTTTCTTCTTGCTTCGGAACCAATCCTCCAAACCTCGCCAATCTCTCCATCACTTCATCTCCACTCCTTTTATCACTGTGTCTCGCCATAACCGTCCAGGTATCAGTGCGCGCTGTACAACGCCATCCTTCGTCTTGTACAGCTGGCGAGACTCGATGCACCATGCCGCACGTCAGACTCAACACTTTCATCATCGATCCTTATCGGCGGGACCAGCATTGAGGGATTCCACCTTCCCCTAGCGACCGTTCGGTAAGCCTCGCCCAGCAACAGCCTGCAGGAAACGTTCCTGCATAACAGCTAGACTGTTGCCCAATACGCGGCTCATCAATATGGATAAAGTCGCCCGTGCAGGCTAACGGCGTCACCCCACTCACCCGCACCACTCATCGGGCCGCAACGTGAGGCGTTGTCCGCCAGCGCTATTCGCGTTCATGATCGAGCTATATCGGCGATGCGATATCATCGCCTTGGTTCATCACCCGTTCGGCGCACCGCCACACCTTGAATAAGCTTCATCTCAGAAGGCGTAGTGGTACTTCCAGGCGAGGAGTCTGACGCCGGCCATCCTTGTTCATCTGCAAGGCCAAAGTATTGACAATTCCCTGACACTCGCCACCCGATCTGCTTTGCTGTGCCGGTGACATGCATAGCTGTTGCTTGGGACGGGCGTGTACGAGCAGAATGGAAGCGTTACACTCTCCTCGGAGGCCAAGTTGCAGCATTTTGGCCTTTTGGGCCATGATTGCGTGTCTCCGATAAGCCTCAGAATCCATAGCGCAATTCCTTCTTCAGAAGAAGGTGACACTGAGATTCCGTAGGATGGTACTTGCTTACCTGCACGTCTAATATTTGGCAAGCATGGTCCGTTCTGCATTGGCAAGGATCTGACACGATCCTAGTTGACAGCCTGCGACCCGACTGTAAACGAGCCTTGTATACGACTGTGTTCTCTGGATAAGGTTTCTTTCCGCGAGCTCTGTATCAGCCTCACATGGAGTATTGGAATCCAACATGAAAGACGACACAGCACAAGTGCTTTTTCCATCGGTGCTACCAAGACCAAGGACGACGCCGCCAGCAAACGCCATGTACCTAGACGTGCAGATAGCAGGCATGCAACATTTGGCTGACAGTCACATGCCGGTCATGTTTCTCGTCGTGAACGAAGACATCCTTTCGAGGACCCTAGATTACCACGCATGCCGCCAGTGAAGTGACGGCAGAGGCTGTCGCCTTCCAGACGTCTTTATCTGAAGCTCAACTACAAAATTGCAGCATGCCAGTTATGAGGTCATTATCTCCCACACGACTTCGAAACACCGAAACATTTTGATGGCGAACAGGCATCGGGAATGCTCAGATCATCTAGCGCGATAGTATTGCGTTCGAGCCGCCAGAGTGTTGAGTATGTGCGATATTCCGGTCATAGCCTTCTACTGCGGCTAGTATTGACTCGACAAGGATCATGCTGCATGCCTCCCTGGAGGCAATCCTCGACCCGTGTCGGAACATTTCCATGCACCCGTATTTGGCATCCATCCACGCCAACAATATGCAGCATGGCTTTGGCTCGATACAAGCTTCTGCGTATCACAGTGTTGCAGTGGTCAGCGTCTAGCTTTGACTCTTGGCAATACTGATACAAGCCGTGCAGGTATCTTCGTAGAGCACCACAGGCACTAGTTCTATCACGGCTCGAGCTCCGTCTGGGTCATTGATATGGTCTGGAAGCTTCACAGATGCCTGTCGTTGACATTATGCTAAGCGACGCTTCAGTTAGCTTATGCTGGTGCCACATTCAAGTCGACATCCCGCGTATCAGTCGGCGTTCCGTGCCCGTGTACTATCGCGTGGATAGCTGCAAGTCGTCCACTGTGTCGGGCGAGGTACCTCTGCCGCAAATAGAAGTCCAACCCATGTTCGTTCATGTACTTTTCCTCTGCCTTACACTCAACTCATGGTCGTCAGTTCTTCTTGACCGCCGTTGACCATACCAAGGCACTTTTGTAGCCAATCAATACCTTTATTGGTACCATATAGTCATGGGGCTCTTCACGAAAAAGCAAGAGCTCAGCGAGAAAGCGCCTGTTGAAGCAGGTGAAAGCTCACGAGATGGAGCAAGGAGGTTTGGATTTGGGCGCTCGAAGCCTGCGCCAGTCCCCGAGCAATTGCCTACACCCTCAACTCCATGGACACCACAGAGCACCTCCGCTCTGCAGAGCACTGTAACATCAGCGCTTACGTCGCGGAGAAATTCTTTCACCTCAGTGCGGTCCTCTGTGCTGAAGGAATTGAAGTATGAAGCTATGGTAAACCACTTGTTCCAACAACAATGTAGTAAGTGAACGCCTCTTTGATTATGGATATCGAAGATGAATGCTTACCATCATAGGACGACTCTGGCTTAACGATGCAAGCGGAGACATCGAAGGTGTACTTCTGCGCAAAGCTCGGGGTGTTTACACTACCTGTCCACCAACGCTGGCCGACTCGGCGCTTGCGGATTACTGCTCGCGTCTGAATCTACAGGTATGAATCCAGCGAATATGCAAATATATGCATGTTTATCATAGCATAGGCCGCCTTGACAGTTAATTCACGCGTCATTCAAACCTTCATCGAGTGGTCTCCAGAAGCCACTGATGTGCCACTGGGCAATGGTCTCCGCGTGCAAGTTCTCCCATGCGTTGATGATCTGCCAAAGGCCCGCAAAAACCAATGTGCTGCTTTCCTGGCAGCCGAATCGCTTCTTCTTGTATGGGACGACGATCCCCAGCACATCGTGCAGCGCGCGACTGCTATCGAGGACGAGCTGATGAATTTGGTCTGGAAGGCAGGCGAGACTGCAGAATCTGAGCAGGCATCTGACGCGGAAAAGAGTCTTCCTGTGGTTGAGAGCGAAGTCGACCTGGAAACTGGTGTGGTAGCATCCGAACACAGGCCGACCAATATCATCAATGCGGTGCAGGTCGCAATCACCCTAATGCTCATCATGGCGATGTTGGGTCTGGGATACAAGCAGCTCGCCTTCCAGGTCCTGGTAGACAAGGGCTGGATACGACTGGCATTCATTGTCATGACGCCGATTCTCATATTCTTCTCCTTGGTAAGTTTGATTGTCTATATATCAATATTCGGTCACTAACGTATGCCAGTTCTTCGCCCAAGTCATCGTCACCAATCTGTCGCAATGCTTTGGTCCTATCCGCCAGATGCAAGTAAACTCGAGATACTACTCGGCTCTCCTTCCGCGCCGAATCAGCGGACCGCTACCACACGTAACTGTACAATGCCCGGTATACAAGGAAGGGCTGACTTCGGTCATTGCGCCAACAGTCAGGTCGCTCAAGCAAGCCATATCTACGTACGAGCTGCAAGGCGGATCCGCGAATATTTTCATCAACGATGACGGCATGCAGCTCATGGATGAGGACGAAAGACAAGCGCGCATTGACTTTTATCACGATAATGGCATTGGCTGGACAGCGCGACCAAAGCACGGCGAAGACGGCTTCCTGCGCAGAGGAAAGTTCAAGAAGGCGAGTAACATGAACTACGGCCTCATGCTGAGCAACAACGTCGAAGATAGACTAGCTACCATAGAGCGTGACGAAGCCTGGACATCGACCGATGAAGCGCGAGAGTACGATAGATGCCTGAAAGAAGTCCTCGAGGAGAACGGCAGAGCGTGGGCTGATGGCAACATTCGAGTTGGCGATTACATCCTCTTAGTCGACTCCGACACACGTGTTCCAGCCGACTGCCTCCTTGACGCAGCGAGCGAGATGGAGCAAAGCCCCGAAGTGGGCATCATGCAGTTTTCGTCTGGCGTCATGCAAGTCGTGCACACCTACTTTGAAAACGGGTAAGTGCAGGGGAACGCCACACGCTCACCACCAGCTGACTCGTCTAGCATCACCTTCTTCACCAACCTTATTTACACTGCAATCAGCTACACTGTTTCTAATGGCGACGTTGCGCCTTTCGTTGGTCACAATGCTATCCTTCGCTGGTCTGCGATCCAGCAGATCTCGTACTTTGACGAAGATGGCTACGAGAAATTTTGGTCTGAATCGCACGTTTCCGAGGACTTTGACATGTCTTTGCGTCTGCAAGTGAATGGCTACATTATTCGCCTTGCAACTTGGGCTGGAGATGGCTTCAAGGAAGGTGTTTCGCTGACTGTCTATGACGAACTTGCTCGATGGGAAAAGTACGCATATGGCTGCAACGAGCTACTCTTCCACCCCATCAGATTCTGGTTCATTCGAGGACCCTTTACGCCACTTTTCCGCAAGTTCTTGTTCTCCAACATTCGCTTTACCAGCAAAGTCACCATCATCTCGTACATTGGGACGTACTATGCAATTGGCGCGGCGTGGATCATGACCACGGCCAACTATTTCGTGATGGGATGGTATAACGGATATATCGACAAGTACTACATCGACAGCTGGAAAGTCTGGTAAGTCATCCACTCCTTGATTCCAGAACTTTCTTGATTAACGCATGACCAGGTTCGCCATCGTAATCGTCTTCACAGGCCTCGGCAACGTCTCTCTCGCCCTCCTCCGCTACCGCCTCGGCACCCACACTTTCTTCGGCTCCCTCCTCGAAAACTTCAAATGGATCCTCATGCTCGCCATCTTCCTCGGTGGGCTCTCCCTCCACGTCTCCTCTGCCTTACTCGCACACATGTTCGAATACAACATGCAGTGGGGCGCGACAGCCAAGGAAGCAGAGTTCTCCAACTTCTTCATTGAAGTGCCGCGCGTGCTCAAGCGGTTCAAGTACAGTTTTGCAATCAGCTTTCTTGGCATTGCGGCGGTTTTTGTACTGGCTTTTGGCACGTTCATCCCGTATGGATGGCAAATCACGGACTTTGTGGCAATTTTCCCAATGGCGATTGTATGGGCAAGTCATTTGTTATTGCCGATTGTGCTGAATCCGGCATTGATGACTTTTACGTTCTAGATGACACACGAAGGGACACATAATGAGTACATAGGTGCGCGAACGTATATAGATACCGAACGATAATAATCATTGCCTCAATTCTGAGACTACGTGACGACTGGTAATCCATTGCAATTCACCAGTAGAGCGATATCTAAGAATCATTTCGGAAGCTTCTACGCTATTACAATTCAAGGCAAAGAGTGTAAGGGATCGCGACTCTTGACTTCCTTGATCTACATGTATCCATGTTGCTTCGGCTTCCCCAATCGGGACGATTCCGCAACGATCAGCAGCATCCCACTTTCGCGACCCCATCCCCACCATAACGCGCATTCAGGACATGTTTCGTCTTGCACGACTTCAATCAACACATCTACGTCTCCTTGATTCCTTCTTGATCCGTTCCCCGAACACAATTCGTTACACCAACCACACACCCACCCCTCCCATCCACACAGCACTCCGCTTCCGATCCTCCGCATCTCCAACACCCTTCAACATGCCCTACGCTCCAGCAATCGGTGACTCCCTCGACTCCCTCGATACCCCCTCCATGCTCGTCGACCTCGACCTCATGGACTCCAACATCCGCACCCTCTTCTCCCGCCTGCCCTCCCACATCTCCATCCGGCCCCATCTCAAGACCACCAAATCCGCTGTCCTCGCAAAGCGCCTCGTCGCCGCCGGTGCGCGCGGCGGCTGCGTCGCCAAACTCTCTGAAGCAGAAGTACTTTGCGGCTTGGGCTTCGACGACTTGCTGATCACGTGCGAAGTCATTGGCGCGCCGAAGGTGAGGCGGTTAGTCGAGTTGTGGGAAAAGCATAGGGGGTTGAGGGTTGTGGTTGATAGCGAGGTGGGGGCGAGGGCGATTAGTGAGGAGATTGCGAGGAGGGGAGGGGAGGGGGAGATGAGTGTGTTGATTGATCTGGACGTCGGGTTGCATCGGACGGGTGTGCAGCCGGGGGAACCAGCGCTTAAGCTTGCCAGGGTGGTGATGGAGTTGAAAGGATTGAATTTGATAGGGGTGCAGGGCTATGAGGGGCATTTGCAGCATATGCATAGTTTTGAAGAGAGGAAGAGGGAGTGTCTTGAGTCGATGAAAACTTTGGTGGAGACGGCAGAGTTGTTGCGGGAAAATGGACATGAGATTGATGTGGTTACGACGGGTGGAACTGGAACGGCGGAGTTTTGCGTGAGTGTGGATGGCGTAACGGAGGTGCAGCCTGGGTCGTTCTTGTTCATGGACACGGACTATCGTAACGCGATCGGGACGACGTATTCGAATAGCCTGACGATTCTATCGACGGTCATATCGACGCAGGGGCCGAGGATCATCACAATTGATGCGGGATTGAAGAGCTTGACTACGGATAGTGGGTTGGCGGAGTGCAAAACGCCGGGGTATAAGTACGGGGTGTTGGGGGATGAGCATGGGAGCTTGGAGTGGGAAGAGGGTGCGGAGGCAAAGGCACTGAATATTGGTGACCGTGTTGAGATGATACCAAGTCATATCGATCCAACGATCAATCTGCATGATGTGTACTATGCGCATCGGAAGGGAGTCATCGAGGAGATATGGAAGGTAGACACGAGAGGCAAGGTGCAATGAGATCGGACGAAGATTGCATATTATCTATCTATGGATCGTACAACGACATTACCGTAGCTCTACTACCTTCTCGTAATTGACAGGCGTAGCGCGCGTCAATGGCGTGAAATTGCACAGACTTTGCAAAATATTTGTCCGACATGCATCAAGCCCACATCTCTAGCACCAAGGAAGTCTCTAAGATCCGAATGCCTGACTCCTGGTGCGCTTTAGTCCACAAATCGCCTCCTGAAACAGGCTGAGCCCATTCTCCAGCATCTGCTTGCGATCTTCCAAGAAGTCACGCTGGGCCACGGTCTCTGGCGCCTCGGCGGCGATATAGGCTACGTCGTCATCTGTCATGGCTGCAACAACAGTGGGGCCGAGAATCCGCTCCGGGAGGGGAACGACCATGCAGCGCTCGATAACCTGATGTGTGACCGCTGTGATGAAGTACTTCATCCTCTCCTATATAGAGTTAGATCTACACAGGAGGGAACTTGGGGCATGAGAGGTATACCTTGTAGATGGCACGCTGACAATGAAGAGCCTCTTCAGCTGTAAAAGACTCCATGTTACGCTCGGCAGCCTTCTCGATCTCGCGTTGAAAAGTATCGAGATTGAGGGTGGGTCCATTGGCGCTGAACATGTCCTGAGTGGCAGATTTCTGTGCTTCAGCCGCCAAAGTCTTGTACTTCTCATGGCGATGCTTTTGCACAGTGTCAATGAAGTAGTGGTTGTAAGTACTATGAATGTTAGACAATGTATCCGGTCAATGCAGATTTTACGTACGTGGGAGGACGATCTTTGTCCTTCAGCAGCTTCTGCAGTTCATCGCGCGCATCCTGAAGGGTCTCCGCCAGGACGACGTTGACGACCTGATCTTCGAGAGGCTTCTGGAACTCCGCAGGCGCAGCATATTGAATGACTTCTTGTATGAAGCGCTTACATGCCACTTGCACGTTCTCAATATGATCCTCGAAGATATCTTTCCAGGGCTCAGACTGCTCCCAGAACAGGTGGCTAGCGACTTCGGGATTGGGACTCCCAGGTAGCTCATGCCCACGGCAGCCACGGATCATGGTCTTGACCCACTCGATCGCATCTCCGTGCGAAATCACCTTCGGTTTCGGCAGCCAATCGTCCACATCATTGTCTGCGGGCTCCTCTCCATTACTGTACTGTGCAATGCCAGGGAGACTCTTCGATTGGACCACAGGCGCGTTGATGGGTAGCGTGACTTGACCGAAAGCGAAAAGTGACGCAGGTTTGGCTGCCGCCGCCGCCGCAACACCTACCTTCTTCTCTTGAAAATGGCGCTTGTGTCCACGGAGACGCATATTTTCCGCAAAGGTCTGGTTCAAATCTTGGATCACGGCTCGGAACCGACGGATCTTCAGACCACCGGGGAAGCCGTCTTGAGTGTTGGCAGAGTTGAAGAAAGCGTTCACATAGTGACCTTCGGTAGCAGCTGTGATGACTTGATGAACGCTTGAGCTAATCTTGGTCAAGGCGATCCGCTGCTGTTGCAGTGTGTCGCGACGCTCGCCAAGTTTGTTCAGCTCTTCCTTTGTAGCATCCAGCTTGTCTTTCATCTCAGCCCTGAGAGTAGGCAGCTCCTGTACGAGATGACGATGAAGGAGCTTGCTGAGGCGACTGCGCAGTGCTTTGATACCAACAGCTGAACGATGGAGATTCTTAAAGCGTCCCTTGTTGAAGAACGACTGCTCTACCTCGTTGCGGAGAGCGAAGGTATGGCCCATTTCTGTTTCCGCTCGATTCTTGATCATATGCCATCCACGCTGCAGCCGGATCTTTTTGTTCGCAGCAAGATCGAACCAGAAGTGCTCGTCACCAGCGCTCATGCAGTCCGGCTTCGTGATGATTCCCAAAGTGCGTGAATCCTGGCTATCGATCTTCTTGAAGAGGCTGAGGATGATCTGATTTGCGGCGTCATTCTTGGCGGAGACGACGGCAAGGATGATAGTACGCAGACTCTTCATGTACTCTTAGACGAGATCAAAGATCAGGTCCTTATCCGCCTCAGATGACGCTTTCGTAGCGCTATGAATCAGGCCAGGAAGATCGACAAGCGTGCTACCTCTGTTAGCGCATGTGACAAAGGTAAAGAGTCTACTGGAAGCTGAGGTCTATCGGGACCGCAAATCTCAACGATGAGAACGTCTCGCGAGAAGGCAGCAGATTCCCCGATCCTACCCAGTCCCATCTCGGTAGTCGCAGCTTAAATAACATCAGGAAGTTGCGTGATGTCAGTGATGGTCTTCTTGAAAAGAGAAAGCTTCTTCTACTCCTCCTTCGTACGCATCTTGTGCGGGTTGATCTTGACGGTGACTTCGCTCGTTGGCTGCCTGCGCAGTACGATCTCGATGGCAAAGCGCGTACACAGTCCCGCCTCTCGTGTGAACGGAAGTTCTGTAATCTAAGCGAAACGGTACAAGTAGTCATCAGTAGGGCTTAACAAATACTTACAGCCTCGAGTACAGAGCTCTTGCCAGATGACTGATCGCCGCATACTACCAGTTGTGGCAGTCCGATCGTGCCATGAAGACCCGTCCGGCGCAGCTTATCGACAATATCGAGCAGGCGACGCTCGTCATCAGACTGCAGCTTCTTCAGAGAAGCTGTCGTGAAGCGATCAGAGTCCGCGCTTGACTGCGGTGTGGTAGTGCCGTTGGGCATCACGCTCTGCATCATGTTGGCGCTCCTCTTGTGCGCGAGTTGAGACCGGCGACGTGGTGAGTATTTGATCAAAAGGCAGCGAAAGAGTGGAATATTTTATATGCGCGAGCGCGGAGGATTGAACAGCCGGAGCCCGATGGCGCCGATGAAGTGAAAGATAGGAAGGAGCGATGGTGAGAGTAGCGAGCAAACATTTCCGTCTGAAAGAGATCTATTACATGTGAGTTTGTACAAGTTTTATGTTCTTGAAGTTACGTACCAAGCAAACAATCCAGAAGATCCTTGCTAGTTTCTTCATCTCGGTGAAGATGCCATAACCCAATAGCTTCCATTCTAAAAGACTATTGTACCTTTGTTCGCATCCAAAAAAATCTTGTCGTTTCGTCAGACTTTTCCCAGATGTTCCCCGTATCTTCACTCTTATGTCCGTGGTAGTCAAACAGTGCTTGACGCGACACCAAGGGTACCTCTAGACTTACCTGCGCACCTATCTCAAAGCCTACAAATTGACCTTGTAGCACGACATCACCACATCCCAGCACCAACTCCCTATCCGAAATACCTTCAATTCCAACACGCATATATACATTCTCTCCTCCAATTCCCCCGAAATGGTATCTAAAGCTTCGCCCCACTCTCTCCTTTGAGCTTGTCCCAATCCTCCATCCTAAAAACCACATATCCCCGATCCTCTCCCTTGACACCCAACGCCGCAGGATGCCAATACATCGTATCATACTCCACATCCAGCGCGCCCCTCTCCTTCGCCGCCTCCGCCTCCTCCTTATCCGCCCTCTCGACAATCTTCCTCAAATCAATCCCATCGTTCCTCAACGGGACTTTATTCTGCTTATTATTATGCATCGTCGTCTGCTTCTTCTGCACCCTCAAGAACACCGGCACCGCATACTTTGGCAACTTCTTCCGCGCGTGTTCGAGGAGAGCATTGAAGTCGAACTTCGCCTCGCCGACAGACGGATCGATGTATATGGCTGCACACCCTGCCCGTCCATCGTGGCCCGGTACCTCGACGCCGTAGACGTTGGATTCGAGGATGGCGGGGAATGAGCCGAGCGCTTCGGCGACTTCGGCGGTCGAGACGTTCTCGGATTTCCACCGGAATGTGTCGCCGAGACGGTCCATGAAGAACCAGCGCCCGTCTGCGTCGCGGCGGAGGGCGTCGCCGGTGCGGTACCAGAGATCGCCCTTGGCGAAGACGTTGCGCTCGAAGCGTTTCTGCGTGGCTTCGGGGTTGTTCCAATAACCAACGAATGTCTCTTCGGATGGCATCTGGACGAGGATCTCGCTGCCCTCGGCGTAGGACTTGCGCTTGCAGAAGCCGGTCTTGGGATCGCGGACAAGGTCCCCGGTTACAAGATCACATTCGACGGGCACATAGAGGTTGTGTGTCCTCCAGCGGTCTATGAGGCCTTGGTGTCCCACGGATGTGGCTGTGAACGGTCCCCTCGAGCCGTTGAAGAGCTGCATCACGCCTTCTGTGCTGTTGAAGAATTCGCCGACGACTTCAATTCCGAAGCGGTCGACGAAGCGCTGCCAGACGTCTGGACGCAGACCGTTGCCAAACATGGCGCGGACATTGTGTTTGCGGTCCAGCGGGCTGGGCGGGCTGTTGATAAGGTAGCGAGCGGTCTCGCCGACGTAGACGATGGCGGTCGAGTTGGAGTCGCGGACGTCGGACCAGAAGCGCGAGGTGGAGAATTTAGTGCCGATGCAGCAGGTTATGCCTGTGACCATGCAGACGAGTGCGGTTGTGCCTCCGGTGCCGTGGTAGAGAGGCATACAGACATACCATCGGTCGCCGTTGGGTCCTACTTTGAGGCCCATTGCGCCCACGCGGCCGGTGAGACCGACGGCGCGTTGTGTCTCGAAGGGGCAGGCTTTGGGGTGTCCAGTTGTGCCACTATGATTGTCAGCAATCGTCCCACCATCATCCTTCGAATTCGCATACCTCGTGTAGAACAAGAACAGAGGGAACTTCCCCTTCGCCGGCGCCCTCATCTCATCCCCCGGCCTCACCGGCTCCATCCTCGAAATCTCCCCCTTCAACTCCCTATCCAGCACCTTGATCACCATGCCCAGCTCTCCCTCCAACCTTTCCCTGACTTCCTCAATCCGCCTCCTACAATCGCTATCCTCATCTACGAGTATGAATTTCGCGCCTGAAACTTTCAAACAATGCACCAGCGCATCGCCCGCAAGGTTGTAGTTGATCCACGCGGGCGCAGACCCAATCGACCATGAGCCGAGGTGTGCGAATAGGAATTCAGGCCTGTTCATCATGTACATGGCGAAGAGCGTGCCAGACTGCACTCCGTTTTGCAGCATGTATTGCCCATAGCGGCAGGCGTTGGCGTACGTCTCGGCCCAGGTGTAACAGCCATTGCGCGACCAGATGGCTTCGTCGTGGGGAGGGAGACGGCGGACTTGGGCCTCGAATTGGTACCAAAGGGATTGACCTTTGCCTTGTGCTGGGTTTTGTTAGTATGCGCTAGTATCGGCGATTGAGGCATGTTGGTGGTTGAAGTTTGGAAGGGTTGGAGGTTAAGGTTTGGAAGCGTTGTCGGGTTTGGCGTACCTGTCTTCTCGAGCGCGCGCTGATTCGCTCGTTGTCCGCGGATGCCCCGAATGTCTTTGCTAATGTGGTATTTCGCATCGATGTATGCTGCTGCTGCACTGACGCCTGCGATTGCGCCTGCAACGGGTGCTGCTGTGGTGTGTTGTTAGCTCATGTCCCTATCACTATCGGACATGGATGACGAACCGTAGTCCATGATGGGATGTGTCTCTCTAATGCAAATCGGTGTATATAATGTTGGACGCAAATAATAGTACAAGAAGGAATTGAATCAATCAAGAGAAAAGCAGAGAGACATGAACAAGTCGCAAGAGATCTGACAGCCGCGACACGTTCTAATAAATCCAGGTGCATGCATCCGCGACACCAGCGCAGCGTGATCAATTGCCGACACCCCCTCGGGCCGCCTAACCTTGGAACAGCTGGGAAATCCGCCAAACCCCATGGAGCTTACCCCACGAACCTAGCCCCACAATTCTCTTGCCTTTATCAACATCCGATGGCTTGGGTCGAGCCTCATCAACATTGCGACAATCTGCTGCTGAGACGACGCAGCTATTACTAATTTCCCAACTCCCTACAAATGCAGTTATCCTCGCTCCCCTTTCCCCTTCCTCTTCTTGCCCTCCTCGAAAATCAGCCTCAGCGAATTGGTATCTGTGCTTCATCCCGCAGTCTAAGGACCAAGTGCAGCGTGGACTCGGATTGGATGTTGTAGGCTGAAAGGGTCTTCCATGACTCAAGCTGTCTTCCCGCGAATATGAGACGTTGCTGATCGGGAGGTATGCCCTCTTCCTCCTGTATCGCCTCCTTTACATGAGCGATGGTCCAGCTCGGGTCGCTATGGATAGAGATTGTCTTTCCAGTCAGGGTCTTGACATATATCACGTGTCTACCGCTAATCCGAGGATAAGCTAAGGTCACCGTTGATCCGCTTCGAATGTTGTACGCTCAAAGGGTAGCCCCGTCGTCGAGCTGATTTCCTGCGAATATCAGACGTTGCTGGTCGGGAGGGACGCTCTCTTTGTCCTGTATCGAGTCCTTCAGCCGAGCGATAGTCCAGTGCGCATAGCCAGCAATGGTGATTGTCTTCCCGGTCAGGGTTTTAACAAAAATGGGGTAGCTATCCGTACTGGTGCTTAGCTCACCTCGCAGTCTGAGGACTAAGTGCAACGTATTGCCGCTGCGGATAGCGTAGTCGGCGAGTGTACGGCCATCCTCGAGCTGCTTGCCGGCGAAGATCAAGCGCTGTTGATCAGGTGGGATGCCCTCCTTGTCCTGGATCTTCGACTTGACGCTGTCAATTGTGTCTGAAGACTCGACCCTTAGTGTCACCGTCTTGCCAGTGAGAGTCTTGACATAGATTTCGTACTCATCCGAGCTTCTTGCCCTTTGTTTGTTGCGTAATGTCGTGTAATCGATAACATCGTCGCGATAATCGTAATAATCGAAAACAGATTGCCTAGGCGCTAGATTCGCAGACATTGGTGCGCTCGCAGTGGATGTCGATCTGGGGGGTCGAAATTCCGTGCTAGCAACATTGCGTGACTCTCCTAACATGCTTGGAGGAGCGGATGGTGCTCTTTGGACACTAGCAGTAGGCCCCGGACTTGGGGTCGGTGCAGGGCTAATCCCAGCCTTCTGCCATTTGAGTGATCTCAGAATGTCGAATGCGTCAGGACGTAATTGCGGCTGATACGACATGCAGGCCATGACCCGGTTCTTGATTTTCGGATCAACATGGTCTGGCAGTGGCGCTATATCGTCATCCTCATCCATGTGTCCAACGAGGGGAGGTGTGAGGCTTGACAACTCGTATATGGTACCTATTAAGGGATCAGCACTCTCTTCGTACAATTATATGAGCATAGAGCACTCCCTACAGCCAACAGAAAATATGTCACAAGCTTTTGTCCAGTGAATCTTTCCTGCTCTGTATCGGTTGATCTCCTATGGTCAGATGTCAGCGCTTCCATCAGAATGCAATTCTAATACTTAGGGCAGGACTAACTGGCGCGAGATACTCTTTGGTGCCTGCATAAGACGACGGAGCATGATCATCCTCGAGGAAGGTGGAGAGTCCAAAGTCTCCAAGCTTGACAACGACCTCGTCTGTTTCTTCACGAGTCGATAGCATGACTGAGACACATCTCAGCAATGTCCGTTGTGACAAAGGTACACGCAGCTATTGGGGAACTACACTTACTGTTACCAGGCTTAATATCTCGGTGAAGCACGGGATTCCAGTCGTAAGAGTTCCAACTAATAGAGCCTCCCGCTCCCACAGTCACGCCATTATGGCAATACAAAAGTGCAGCACTCAGCTGGTGAAATACGGAGAGAACATAGTCGGTAGAAACATGATGCTCAGTGTTCCTGATATCATGACTTAGCATTATCCATGCTTCCGGACACTGCTTCACGCCTACCTTGGATACCTCCTGCTATTTATGAAATCTGCCAGACTTCCGCCTCCGCAAAAATCCATGTAGATCTTTGCAGAAGTTGTGTCCCAAATTATGTCTACGTATCGCACGACATTCGTGTGATCCAGGGCGGAAAGGATCGAGTATTCGCGCTGGGCTGGCTCCCGGTGTCTCTCGCTGTCTTGGAAACGAATCGTTTTGCAAGCAAAAACCTAGGTAGATGAGTTATCAATACAGTGCACAGCACCTCGTGGAAGAACGGGCTCACTCACCTCCCCCGAGGCATCCTTCATGACCTTCTCTACAACGCCAAACTGTCCGCGGCCCAGGTAGCCTTCGGGGCCTCTGAAGAGTGTGTATTGCGCCATGAGAAAGCTTTTGCGAGTTGGATATGGGTGATGCAATGGCTACCTAGGTAGCGGCACCCCACTTGTGAGCCAACACCTGGCAGAAAAGATCGGGAGCTGACAGGTTTAAAGAGGACTCGAGGTAAGAGGCTGAGACTCGAAATGGTCTTGTTTCCGCCCCCACGCAATCGACGCAGCCCCGCAGCTGAACATCCTACATAATCTTTGTTGGCGAATACGAGCCTACATGACAGGGGTAATTTCGAAAGCTTTTACGGCCGCAACGAGATGGAAACTGGAGTATATGTCTATAGACTTATAGTCACTACACCTCATGAAGTCCCTACTTCTTGGTTTCCTTGTTTTGCGCCGACTCCGAGGTGCATACATATTCACGACGTACTCCTAGAAGGACGCTAGATTTGCCGTTACAGCAAACAAACCGTAGCCGCCCGGTGAGGTGTTCACATGACTTGATCTTGGCACCCCTCCTTCCTCTCGTCGGCTTCTGTCGATCACAGTATCATCAACTCTAGCGTGATTTATCTTCAACGTTCAGATGTGAACCCCCAATCCATATTCTAAGCCATAGACAGCGAATTCTTCCATTCTCAGTATTCTGTATCTCAACCTTGTACCGAACCACAAGAATGGCAGAGTTGATACTGGGGGCTGTGGCCTTCGGTATTGGTACACCAGGAGTGATAATTGCGTTCGCACAATGCGGAGAGTACATACAGAAGAAAGTGCACACGTTCAGAGATGCCCCAGCCATCATCGTGGAGCTTGGAAGATTCGGCCGCGACCTACACCAGGGACAAATCAAGATCAATTTGGAGTTGGCGCAATGGGCGAATTCGCTCCAGGATGTCGACCAGATCATCAAAGACTCCATCGAAGACTATATTGCGAAGTTACGCACCGTCATCATCGAAGTAGAGCACTGCCTGTCTGGTATGGTCGATAAGCATGGCCAACTTCGACGATTCTACTTCACTCTTGTTGGTGAAAGAAAAGCACAGCAAGTTGTCAAGACCCTGAAAGGCTGGCAGATTGATTTCTTCAACGTTATCCAGCTGATCGAGATGAGACGGCGAATTCTCCCTTCTGACGTCAGCCTTCCCTAGAACAAATACAGGCCGAAATCATGCAATCGATTCTCTGCCCATCCTGACCTACTTGTTGGAAATGCCGAGATCATCAGAAACAACTCTGCAACAGGCATCTCGGTCCTCGTCGAACAAAAGTACATCCACGACACAAACACTCTATCGGACATCCGGGAGGTGGCCACCATCTTAGCCAGCCAGTCCTACTCCAACGCATCTGGTGGGGGAATATTGAAGTGCCTTGGCTACAGAGAGCAAGATCGCAGAGCCGAACTCGTCTTCGAGCTTCCAGCATCTGCCCAGAAACCGGTCATGCTAAGCGACGCCATCCTCTCCGATCAAGGCACTCCACGCCACTCCCTCGACGCCCGCTATTGCCTTGCCCGCCAGCTCTGCGACACCATCTTCTCAGTCTTCACCTCGGGCCTCGTACACAAGAATATCCGCACATCCACTCTACTTCTCTTGCACGAAGACTCATCTTCCCCTTCTACTACCACCTCGCACCTAGGCTCCCCCTACCTCACAACTTGGACCCTCCTCCGCAAAGCCAGCGGCCTCACCTCCGGCCCCGGCGCCTCCAATCTCGTTGAAGACTTCTACCGGCACCCGAAGCGACAAGGTATCCAGCCCGAGCAGCGCTACAACTTCGGGCACGACATGTATAGCCTGGGGGTGTGTTTGCTTGAGATTGGGCTTTGGGAGCCTTTTCTCACATCGTCATTTGATAGCAACGTGACAATCTCCGCTACGTACAAGGAAAATGCCTCCCACCTCAGCCTCATCGAAGATCGAGATATGCATAGAATCGAGCGTCTCATTTGGCCCGCCGTCGTGCCGAAAGTGCTAGTCCATCTCGCAAAGACACAAATCCCGCAGCGCATGGGAAACGCGTACGCGGAGCTAATTGTAGCGTGCTTGACGTGTCTCGATGGCGGAATGGGCGATACCGAGTGCTTTAGGAAAAGTCAGCCCGAGGCTGCGTTGCGGTTCAATGATTTTGTTTCGCAATCATTTGCGTTTGGGTTTATGTAGCATGCGTGAATCAATCAACGATGAGATTGTGGATACTTTCGAAGAATGCCACGGTGCCAGCGAATACATATCTTCGCTGTACACAACAAACTTGACGGTCACCAGACAGGCACGATCGAGAATTGAAAAATGAGGCGCGAACTCTGCCAGATGAAGCTATCTTCACAATCAGCGCATATGTTTTATCGTCATCTATTGAGCCGCTGCCGCGGTGCAGACGCGGACGAGGAGCTGGACTCCAAATTTCCATTGTTTGTCGCCGAAGCATTACATACAGCGGTTGGACACGTGAAAACATACCCGAAGCATCCCAGCGGGTGTTCCAGAACAAGCCATGGCAGGATGTGCTATAATGGGCTCCATTGATTCTACTGTCCGCGTAACATCACGAACGAGGATTCTTCGGTGAAGACGAGAAGGCATTTCGACTAGGTTACTCTCAGTGTTCTCAAACGGAAACAGCATCCCGCCCCTTCTCAATAGCCACATCCCACAACACTCAATCTGCCCTCCTTCCCATCCAGATCTCATCATTGTCCAAGTCGAACACCATATAGGCGCCTCGCATAAAAGTAGCACCAAGCACATACGGCACCTCCCATTCATCATGAGGCCTAAGTGAGAACCCAAACGAGCACGTTCCCGCACTGTCTTTGTGAAGCGAGTCAGCGAACGAAATCTTGATGGTATACTTGCCAAACGTGTAGTCGAAAGTGCCAGCTGGTGCGTCGCAGGGGACTTTGAACGCGGGAAAGCCTCGCGGGTGGGTATAGGGAATGGCATCGGGATAGACCTTGCCGATGGCGAAGTAGAGCTCATTCGGGAGGAGGTTGGGAGGTGTTCCGGAGTCGAAGAGTATGGGGAGAGAAGAAGTGTTTGGGCGCCAGAGGGATGGAGGGAAATCGGTGGTGGTGGCGTTTGGTAGGGTCATGCCGATGTTGGTCAAATCTGCGCGGAAACTGGGAGAGGTTAGTTATGAGTTGAGCTCGACAGATGTAGGTAAATTACTGGCTGCTTGGAACTTTGGTCAAAGTTTCATACTTCTTCTTATCGATGCCGCCGAGGATGAGTGTACCTAGGGCGGAGAACGTTAGTGTGATGCCAGTATACATGATTGTAGTCGACATACCTGTCTTATTGCTTGATCCCAGATCAATGCTATACATACGGCCGGCAATCTGGCCCTGTGCCACAAGGGTGTCGATGATAGTCGGAGGGTGGTCATGTAACCTTGCTCCGAGGCCCAAGATCCCAGCTGCACGTTCAGAACTCGCAGCTGCGACACCAAATAAGGCATGTTTGGCCACCAGAGAGCCGACCCGTATATCATCTTTGACGTATGTTCCGAGGACATCACCAGTGTCATATGTAACGTTGAGTGTTCGGTCTTGTACCTTGGCTGTGTTCGAGCTTGACAGATCGTAGCGCGGCCGCGCAAAGCACTCTGCCTTTGTATCTGCCGAATCATACGGTACACCGGAGCAGTCAGGGTTTACCCACGTGATGTGAGAGCCGGTGTCAAGCTGCAGCGATACGATCTGCTTGTTACTGCCAATGGAGACTATAAGTCTTGTCAGTCATTATAGCCTTTCATCATGGTGGGGGTGCTCACTGTTGACGAAGTACAAGCCAAGTCCGTCCGCATGAATTGGAAGGTCAATCTGTCGATTCTGCATTGTAGTTTGTACATTTTGGCCGTTCAGATCGAGTTTCCCGTAACTGTCTGTGGATACGAGGGCGTCGTCAAACGTGTCGTGCGTGCAGCCCCATGCTGATGCGCCAGACGCAAGAGATAGGAATGCAATAAGCAAGTTCAACAGCATTGTAGTTCTCAGATTGTGTAGAGACGAGTGGTGGAAATGAAGATAGAGTGTTAGAGGGTAGAAGTTCTATCTAAGTTAATTATACAGGTTATCTAGCCGTTTGAGAACGCATGGTCATTCCCCCGGCGACTTGACTGAACCCCGATGATAGCCACATTCCCTCATCCGCATCATACCCCATTACATACTGCGTGTGACAGCAGGGAGGGAAAGGTATAAATAATCTAGAGCAAACGTTCCTTACCACTCGATTGCCAATGCCAAGAACATCTCATCAAACGAATGCACACTCCACTCTCCCGTTTGGGTGCCCATGGTCACATTCGTGCCCCTGACCTCACCAGCACCCTCCTTGAGCGCTCTCGCCTCGACCACACCAACGGGGCGGTCGAGTCGGCTCGCTCCGCTGACAACGGCGAAATTGGCAAGCGAGACTTCAAACGCATTGCGTGTCTCAACAGTAGGGCAGCCCCAGTATTGTGCCTCGACCACGTCCTTCGAGACATGCAGCTCAGTGTATCCACGGTAGTAGTTTTCTTGCCACTAGAGCTATGCATTATCACGCACCAAGTTCTGGCTCATTTCCTCGGTGGCAGCGAGAGACCCTTCCATTCCATCACTAGTGGTGCCGGTGGCTGAGAATTCGACGCCAATCGCGCCAGAGCCTGTGACTGGGTCGTATTCGACTTCCCCGAGCCAGACGAGGTCGGATGCCCTGTTCTGATGAGTGTCACCTGAGAGCATGATGTTGTTGCCGATCTCATTGTCGTACATGTGCTGGTAGGTCCGATTGCGGCTGGACACGTAGCCATCCCATCCATCTACATCGAAGGGGATCTCACGCGACCGCGGAGTATTGTCGCCAAGTATAGTTCAAGAGCGGACGGCATTTCTTATGTTGTGGAAAGCAGAATAGTCCCCCTTGGACTACGGACATGTTCCCGCGCAAATAGCGCGCAAGATTTGCCGTTTGTTCTTGTGAGAGAGATGGGTCTTGGAACCACGTGTGCCAAGTCAGCACAATTCGAGCAGTGTATTCCATCTGACGACATCGTAGTCGTGCGCAAACAATGCAGTGTCATGACAGGCCAAAAATACCCGCGTTCGCGGGAGTCCCATTGAAGTTGCTTCTCTTCAAGTCGCTCTCTCGAGGTCCAAGTCTACCAACCAGGGGCTGTTCCAGGGTTTATACCTCAGAGTCATGATGCTCGCGTTGACCATCAACGTTTCTTCACCATATTTCACCTCCTCCCCACCAGCCTTACTTATGTCGACACGCACTGAACTACTGGTCGCGAAATCTTCCATATTCACCTGCACCTCCTGACTTCGCTCAACGTGGTCGTCAATCTTGATATCCAGCTCTTCACTTTGATTCCATTTCACTCTTTGGGCACCCCAGGTCTCGTGTATATGCCCGAAGCAGTGTAACCGTGGCTTGCATCGTCGCGCGGCACGTAGGAGGTGTTGGCAGCCAACATGTTCGCCCCGACTAGTCGTGTCCAAGATACCCATGGGCGGGCCATGAGTCATCATCACGTCGATAGCTGGGAAGTCTGGGACTGGATTCTCTGCGATCGGTACTGCATTTGGCGTACACTGATGGGACGGATTGTATCTGTCCTGATTGCGAAAGTATGGAAAGGCCCAGTCGCAAAACTCTGGCTGAAAAGGAGATGCGTACACCTAGAATCGTTAGATGAGCAGAGCCTTCGACAAATTGTCATATTCAGATTCTAAAACAAGGTATGGACGATCATTGCAACCTACACGTAGTTTGGCGCCGTTCTTGAGCGTGAAATTGTGCGTGCCTTCATCAAGGTACGTAACTCCAGCCGATTTGGCGCGGTCACCGAGCCAAAATTCTCGTGCCTTTGCTGGTAAAGTCTCGTCAAAGTCTCCCCTACGGTGCATGTACGAGCCCTTCCTGCGGTAGTAAACCTCGTCCAATGTAATGTCATGGTTTCCCGCGATGACCAACTTCAGGTCGGCATCGAAACTCTTAAGTAACTCCAATGTTCTTTCATATTCGTACAGAAGGCCCACCATGGTCAGATCGCCGCAGTGCAACAGCACGTCAGCTTTTGGTGGAGGCGGTCTAGCAACATCGGATTCTGCTGTTGGAAGTAAGAAGGCCGAATGAGTATCTGAAATGACAAGAAAACGTGTGCGAATATGATTATCTTCGTCTTCTGCTGCTGGGTTGGACATGTTGATGATAGTGTCTACGGACGATGCTGGTGATGTGTCGTGCAGGATGTTCGGAGGTCTGGACATCTGGATCTAGCCGTGTAACTTAACTTAGTGGGGTTGAAGCAACTTAGGCAGCAACACGACAATCGCAACATCATCCATACGCGGCCTGATGCGATTCCATCTCGCGAATGTACAGCCTTGTGTGAAAACGACCTCTCGAAGCATAATTCTTGCACTCCTGTCCGTCACCAGCTCTGGGGATAACGTGGGCCTTTGGATGGCACGTGACAATATCGTCACCAATTGAGAATTATGTGGACCTCTATCCCGGTTGCGCAATCCACGACATGGTAGAGAGATGAGCGATGAAGCAGCTGGCAGCTGCCATTGCAGATTTATGCCCAGACAAGGTTGTATGCAATCACACAGTCAAAGCTGTCACCAATGCTCTCTCATCCGGCCTACTTACCTAGACGGGACGCGTCAGGCCAACATCACGCCACCACCGCAGGGAGCACCACTGCGCCCAGCAAACGCAAAAACACTAATTGCCATGTGCAGCGAAAATTGCGAAATCACGAGCACGAGCTTATCAGATCCGAATTGTTCTCTTCAGCCTTGCGGAGCACAAGCGGGAACGTCCGCTGCAGGGTCGTCTGCTACGCAAAAGTTTGGCGATGTCGTATCATGGTGGGCAGCTTAACGAGACGGAAGAAGACTCTCCCGCTCTGTCTGCTTCTGACTGTGTACGCTTCACGCTTTCTGGGCGCGTTCATACCTGGCATCGTAATGGCTTGGTGATAGGGTCAAGTTGGCAGGCTCGTCGGCGGAATCCGCGAAGACAGCACATACTGCTTCAGGAATTGATGACAGCAGCGGCGAGCAACTTGACGATAAGCTCACTTGGATCAACGTTTGGGTTTAAATTGCAGGCTGCGAGTCGATCATATCCATGATGCCGCTTCGTGCCGAGGAGAAGGAGACGCATCTTCGGCCAATCGGCATCCGCATTTCAGCCCTCCGCTACTTGTGGGAACACGAGCAAGCAGTTAGGTAATCCCTGCGGAACGAGGTCTTCCAAGCCTATGGCCCCGGTGAGCTGTTTATCGTTCGACACAGGCATTTGTTCGAGGTTCCTGGTGCTGACTTTGCATCACAAGTATTGCGAGCACGGAAACACGGAACTTTGCGGCAGCAACCCCAACATAAGACCTACGCCGATCACCATGGATGCTGCAGTATCGATGTACAGTTGCACGAGTACAGAAAGTACAGCCCAAAAGTAGTCAAGCGAGACGCAAGAAGCTCCGAGAGTGGGGCTCCCGACAATCCGAAGCCAGGCACGCCTATTATTACCAACTGGAGCCGTCTGCACAAACTCTAGAATCGTCGATACACATACAGAGCTGGGACCAGTTTCGTTGGCATCAGGCCCCCGCCTTGACTCCCGAGTTATATCCATAAAGCGGGCGTATCCCTCCGGTGGCCACTTGACCATATATCTCATTACCACAGTCACGCGTAAGGCGCAGTCACGGCACCAATAATTTGTTGCCCACAATGCCTCATTCAAATTACCCAAAGGTCTTCAATCCAGAATACTCACCACCACAAAGCCTACTCTCGTACCAGGAGCCTTTCGAAAAGACATATCTACCTCACAACTGCGACGCATCCCCCGACTACCCCTTGTCCACCTGGTTCGATACCGACTCTTTTTTTGACCAGCCGCTTGATTCTATCGACATGCGACCATCTGGCACTCCTTACAAGTCGACCCCCAATCCTACACTGCCAGCCACTGGCATCGCTGCCACGGGCAATCAATTTGCGCAAGCCTTATACCAACCAGACTTCATGCAACCAGGCTACATCCAAGGCTACTCCCTCGATCCCGCCTTCATCCCTTCGACCGAAGCCGCACCATTTTCCCCGATAACGCAATCTTCGAGAACTTCATCGCTTTGCGGAGATCCACAAGAGCAGATCTATTCGCCGTCGTTGTCACCTCAAATGATCAAACGCGAGTCGCCATTTCCTCCAGCACCACCAGAAGAGCAAACAACACCCAAGCGACCTCAACGCAAGAGAGGTCGCCCACGCTTGGATGAGCTCGAGACTGAAACCCACGCTTCATCATCTTCGTCAGGAAAATTCCAGAGAACACGTCGATTGCCACACAATCAAGTCGAGCGGAAATATCGCGAAGGCCTCAACTCTGAACTGGAAAGGTTGAGGAAAGCGGTGCCTTCGTTAGCACACGGCGAAGAAGGCGCAACAATGGGTCAGGCCAAGCCAAGTAAGGCTGTGATACTTTGCAGTGCGATCGAATACATCAAAAAGATTGAGAATGAACGCGACGCACTAAAAGAGGAGGTGGAAAGACTGAAGCAGATTCAGAATCACGGTCAGGATATGAGCTGGGCTGGGCATGACACTTCGTTGGACGATTTCTTGCTGGATATTTGAGCATTCCTTCGTGGAGCGGATTTCACAATCGCTGTCATCAAGTGCTGATGTTGCGGACATGCTGATAAGCATCATCATTTGGACTGTGCTGTATGAATTTTACGATTGATATGATACCTGTCGTCTATATTTAGCGACCAAAGTAATACACTATTTCCTTGTTCTGACACTTACATTCGTTGCAGAGGCCTGACTTGCTCGAAACCACTTACATCAATTAGGGCAAGCGCAATTGAGAATGAACAGTGACGTGCTGTCAAACGGTCCGAAAATCGAGTTTCTTATGACGTCTCTGCTTCAATCTGCCTCTAAAAAACTGTTCCTTCATGTATTTGACAATGCGTTGGTGTTTTCGGTCTGGCTCTCTGGTTACGGGATACCCCGCGTCGGTACTTCCTCGAAACGGATATTTCTGTACATGGACTGCATACTATGATTGCGTGTGTATGCACGACTAGACTCTTCATCAGCCGTATCTGCATGTTCACGATGTGCCAAAACCGGTTCTTGGTGGCATTAGCCAGGACATGCTATGAGTGGAAGGAGTATCAACCAATCATCGCCAGATACGCCAGCAGCGGGTACTCAGCCACGAACGCGCAACGTTCCTTGGCTTCTCCGCCTCCTTCGACCCCTGATCCGTGCGTGCCGTTGTGCATCAGAACAGCCGTTTCGGCGCGGATCTTCATTAAGCCCCAACCTGCTGCTCTTGGGAGGCATCGTCGCACGCATGCCTTTCTCCAGCTTTCCCACACTCGCTACCCGCATACGCTTCATGCCAGATTCCACCTGGGGCGCATGATCCCTTTTGTGGCTTGTACTACCCCCTGACTTAACGCACTTCACGTAGGGCGATCTTGAAACACGAAACACCGCCGGTCGGACTCAGCCTCGTGAACACCGGCCACCGAAAAGACGTCGCGACATCACCGACGACATACCTCGACGCTGCCTCGTTGTGGTTACAAACTACATCTCGCAAATATGGCATATCTACTTGCGCGCCAGAACCCGCTGGACGATGCGCGCAACACGCTATCGTCATGGGATAACTGTATGGCAAAGACATACTGCAAGTCCGTGAAGTCTTCCCCCGTAGTATACGCCTACTTACGCGAAACAGATGGCCAGTAATAGTCGGAATCATCGTTGGATCTCTCATTCTGTTCTCCGTGGTATTCTGCATAATAAGATGCATATGCTGCGGTGCGGAATGCGTTATGTGCTGCTGTAAATGCTGCACCTGTTGTTGTGGCGACAGTGGGCGATCAGGACACAAACGAATGAAGAGCGATCCTGCTCCAGCCTATCCTGCATATGGCGCTGGTGCACCGAGTCCATATGCTGGAAATCCATACGCCCAAGCACATGCTGCCGCACCTCCGCCGCCCCTCGATACCCGACCTGTAGAACAGCAGTATCGCTCACATGCTGCTCCAGCTTTTGTGCCCGCGCCAGTGCCTGCATCTGTACACGAAAGACCGCAATTTGCGACATTTGCGAGCCCGAACAAGCCCGTCAACGAAGACTCTCTACCTGCCATGCCGAGTTGGTCAGATGCGAGGGACAGGCACGTGGAGGTCGAGGAGGAGCCTCTGCCTCAGAAAAATGGCGATGTAGAGATGGACCGATTGAACCACAACGGCAGCGTGACGAACGGGTCTATGGCTATGGCGGCCGTAGGTGGACCACGACGAAGTCCTGCACCAGCAAGGTCGCCGATATCGCCCATGGAAGGCTATGGCTACAATCAAGGTTTCGAGAACGAGCCACTTGTTGGCGGCGGACCCCATCGCAGCCCCCACGCCAGTCCAGCGCCCTATGGACGACCATATGCTCAGCAAGACGACTACCGACGAGGCTCACCCGCACAGAACCTCTCGCCAGTCTATGGAGCAGGAGACTCTTACGGTCGTCATTCGCCGTCTGTACCTCCGTCTTACCACACCAGGGACGGCTACGACCGTCAACCTGACTACGACCACCACTCTGGCTACGACCACCAGCCTGGCTACAACCAGCAATCCAGCTACGATCAACAGTCCAGCTACGCACAGGTCCCACAACCCCACCGCTCCCCTTCGCCACCAAGTGCGAACTACGGCGCACCTTACGATAACTTCGCACCTGCGCCAGCGCCAGCGCCAGCACCAGTCTCTGCGCCTCGCTCTCTCACACCAGGTTATTCGCCGTCAGCAGCAGCTCCTGCGCCAGCGCCTGAGCCTGCAGTGAGCGCATACCCAGGCCAGAGATCGTACACGCCGCAGGCATCGTACCCAGGACAGGCAACGTACCAGGCCTTCAACCCTAGTCAGACGAGCGAGCAGTCTTCGGGTGTGCAAAGAAAAGCAGTTGATGGAACTTACAGGGAGATTTAGATGATCTGTAACGAACATGTTTATTGCATACCGGATATGTATTCCTGGATTTATTTAGATTCCCAGGCTTGAAGTTCTGCATAGCGTTGGCGTTGCGGTGAATACTGTGGACATGTACTTTGTATTACCCAATTTATGCACAGACCTTTTGTTTGCAGATAGAGGCCCGTACATACAGCGTGGCAGGGATTTTGAATTGATATGATTCTCACCTTCTCTGACTTTGCGTTTTTGACTGACCTGTGTTTAGTGAAGGCTGATGTGCACGAGTCTGTCATATTGCATGAAAACAACCACGTTCGACTACACTTGGGCTGGTTATAGGTTGACGGACAGATATGTACATCAAAACGTCCACAGCACCCAAGGCTTATCGTAATTGAAGAACAATAGCAGGACGAACTTTACGGTATTGCAGCTGATCAAGTTCTCGCTACAGAAACGGGACGGAAAAATTGACACGTGAAGTGGTGGGCGCATGGCTCGTCAAAGTCAAAGTCAATGAAGGGGAACACAAAAGAAAATACCCGACAAGATTAGTATCGCCCAGATCCAGAGTAAAGAGGTTGATCCCTAGTGTATCATGATCCTGCGGATCACCCTCAACCTCTTCGAGAAAACACTCCGGTAAAGACATGAAATTTTAAATCTGGATTCGTTGGGTGGTTGAACTCAAGCTCGCTGGTAAATAATCGCGATGAAGTGGGCCCTAAGAATGGTGCAAGTAGTGGGTGCACCAAGCGATGAGACGAGAGCTTCATACATGAGAGTAAATATGTTGGTATTCAGCTAGAGTTTCCTATTGAGTCTGGGTGACTAGTCTAACCATACCAGCGTTTGACAAAAGGGTCTTCTTTACTAGCCTTTTCATCCGCTAGATACTAGCCCTGGATAAAATCTGGTTCGAGGCTAGCCCTGACAGGATTTTCCTAATCAATTCATCAGTAAGGGCAAAAAGGGTCTTTAGGATATGTTGAGAGGTTAGATGAAGAAGCATTGCGCAGCGCATGGTACAGTCACCGCACCATAATTTCGAATGTGAACTCGATTGGCTTTACATACAATTCTATTCAGCTTCAATTCTGCATTACTAGCAGCGTTCCCTGAACTTCGAAAGTTCGTTCAGTAAACATGGTAGAGACCCGATTGAACGCCCAATAACTTCATAACGCTAATAACTTGAGAATGCTAATAACTCCACAACGCCAATAACTCCATAAAGCCAATAACTCTATAACGCCCAGTAGTCCCATCAAGCCCAATAGTCCCATGACACCCAGTACTTCCATTGAAAACAATAACTCAGTACCATCAACTCCGCAGAAACATCCTCGCAACAAACTCATACATCCCCTGATACCATCGATTCCACGGAAGAATCCCCACACCAAGTCCCCACGTCCCCTACTCCCTCTCAGCCCTTCCCTCCCTCACCCTCACAAGTCCCTCAGGCACCCACTCCGGCAGCACAGGCACCTCCCCACCCGCGTCATACACCGCCTCGAACTTCGTCTCGCCATACGCGCGGCACATACACCCCTTGAATCCCAGCGCAGTGATGAACTGAAGCGTGTGCGTGAATACAGCACACACCAGCGCGTGAATCCGCGTCGTCTCGCTGTCCCAATCGCCATTGCTGGTGTCGTATAGTAGGCTCTCGGCGTAGTCGTAGACTGCGGTGGGCTGGGACATGGAGGAGTCGAAGTCCCAGATTAGGCAGAGGGTGTGAAATGAGGACATGGAGAAGGGGAGGAGGGTGCGGGGTGGGGTTGATGATGAAGAAGAAGGGGTTTGCAGTGAGCCTGACATCTTGGGCGTGGTTGAATGTGGCATTGTGTTGTATGTGATGTGCAGGTGTATGCTTTTGAGTGTGGTTTTGAGTGCGTGGGTTTGAGTGCGTGGGTTTGAGTGTGTAGTTTGGAGTGTGCTTTGTGCATACATGAGAGAGGATTGCGGAGGGATGGTGATGAGATTGAGAATGTTGGCTACGGTGCAGGATTTATACTTTCGCAACAGCTGTTTGGCTCGAGATGGCTATTCTCACAACCATGGTCCGCCGTATCGAAAAACATATCGAAGTCGACTTTACCAAAAGTTTTGCATCCAGACTCTGACAACAGTCCCTTTTAACTAGTTTGCCATCAACGGCTGACGGCGACGGACATAGGCAACAACAGATCATGGTCGAGAACCATACATTTCTGATCGTGGGGCATTTGATGCGTAACAATATGTAGTTGATTGAAAGTGTAAGAGTGATTTCATGGTAATGCATTGCGACTAGCTCCTTGTAGTACGACAATCCAATAAACTCCTGCATGTCGTGGGTATATGCTCCAATCACCAAAGTGACCCCTTTCTATAACGCCGATGATACCAAACATCGCGCCAAATTATACACGTCGACTGCCAAAAGTCGATGTCGAGTCGCGTAAGCTTGGGTGGACTTCCTGCTCCACCACTCTTATCGTGCTCTTTAGCTTGTTTTGTGACCGGATCCTCGAGAGCTCCCTCATCCAGCAGTTCTTGAGACACTGCTCAACCACTGACGGGTCACTCTCAACATAGTCTGAGTCTGAGTCAGAGAGCGAGAACCGTGAACTTGCTCGGCGCATGCAGCTGCGATTACTGCCAATCTGTCTCTGGAAAGTATGGTCGAGGAAAGCGTAGGAGTCTGTAAAAGTCTTGTAGCAGCTGTTGCATGCGAAGGTTGTCTTGTCGTCCGGAGCCCGGGGATGGCGAGCAACGTGTGATGTAAAGAGAATACCACGGTATGCAGGAAGGCCAGAATGCGATGTTACAGCAATGCACGCATCACAGTGCGGACACAGCTCCCGATCATCGTAGCGATCATTTGGTCGTAATTTCGCCGCTTTCAAAGTACTCGTCTTCGTGGCTCTCAAATCCTTTCGAAGTTCATCGGCGAAGGGGCAAAATTCCACCTTGAAGCGAGGTGGTGGGAGGATAGGCACGAATTCCCGTGCCTCAAAGCGCTCGATCTGCTCTTCTAGAGCGTTCAAACATGTTCGTCGAATGCTCTTTGCTGTCATAATCATTTCTTCGTAAGGTAGTGACACGCGGGTGGAGTGGAAAGCACTGTCGGAGAGAGGTTGTCGGATCTCATATTGCACTCGAATGAGTTGTGCGGACAGTACTGTCTGGCATGTTGCTGTGAACTATCAGACTTCAGACTCGACCTAACATATTCCTCCAAACTCACCGTCTCCTTGCTCGAATCGCGACCCAAAAAGTTCTTTGCCAGTTTCCATGACTCGTTGTATTTGGCGGCCTAAGCTCAATGTTTTGCCAAGCGCATCGTCATGAGGCTTCACGCGAAGACATGCCCACGCACCCCGCCTGCGTCGATTTCGTGCTTGCCATTGCTCGTAGGCTTCGTATGCGTTCTGGAATTCGCGGTCGATGTCCCAGAGGGTGAAGAAGGTCTGGTGTGACTTTTCCCAGTCGGCCATGGTTGTTGAAATTAGACAGTAAACAGTATGTAAACAACGCGTAAGTCGTGAGAATCGTGGCAGGTATATAGGCACTCGAAGATTGTTGACACCGCAAGAATGACGAAAAGCGCGAAGTTTCAGTACGAAGTCATGCCACCGATCGATCCGGCAGTTCAATCGATCAGGCCGATAAGGGTCGACGCGAATGCCGACGTGGTGAAACTGCAGAAACTTGGACAGAGGCGCCTGGTCAAGGACGCGCAAATGCGGGAGATGCGTTGGCTATACATATCGCGCCACAGCCCTGCAGGAACCGCGGCTGAAGAGCTGACATCGTAAGATGAGCGGCCAAATATACAGAATGTTTGTTTGTGGCTGCTTCGGCGGTATTGGTGGAACTGCACGACGAAGACGGCATAGCGAGACAGTCGAGCCACGGCCCTCTCGGTCTTCTTTCCAAGAATTACAGGCCTTTGCGAACATCAAAATGAACTCAAGACGCGAAAGAAGTTAGCATGCACAATGAGGTTAGTTGTTATTATGCAAATCTTAAGACACGGGGGAACGCAGGGGGGTGGAGAGTTGCGAAAGCCGAAAGGAGCATGTCTGTGCTGGAGGCGTCGCGATTTCGGCCAAGCTGAATGATTCGTGGCACGACACAACAACAACGAACATGTTTGCATGAATATGTTCGCCACGAACGGCTGGTCGGTCCATCCGACAATATGATGGCGCCTTGGACCTGCTGCTCCGAAAGACAACAGGTCTAAGTTATTTAGCGACAGGATCGGCGAATCCCACGTTGATAGCTGTTGCCCCACCATGAACAGCCGCAAGCTTTATCCACCTTGCTGGACATTTGTAACCACTGACCCGATAGTACACTGACTACCTGCGCACTAGGCGAAGCAGTGACGACAGCACAGAGCCTTGCAATATGTCTCATAGCCATTCACATGAGGGAGCTTCGCACTCACACGCCGGTCCTGCACCAGACCATGGCCACACCCACGAGATCCTCGATGGTCCTGGTAGCTTCCTCGGACGTGAGATGCCAATCATCGAAAACAGAGATTGGGAAGACAGAGCATTTACCATAGGCATTGGAGGGTAAGCACCTTTGACACTTTTTAAGTCCTATACCTACCAACGAAGCGGAGGTTTGCTGGGCAATAGAGTAGGTCTTACATAGCAGCACCCGATACTGACATATGCAGACCTGTCGGCTCCGGAAAGACAGCGCTTATGCTCGCCCTCTGCAAACAACTCCGAGCTCGCTTCTCAATCGCAGCGGTAACGAACGACATCTTCACACGAGAAGACTGCGAATTCCTGACGCGGAACAATGCTCTCCCTGCGTAAGATGCGCCCACGATATGTCCCCCAGAAACAAGTAAAAACTTACAAACGAATAGCGAGCGCATCGTAGCCGTCGAAACAGGAGGCTGCCCACACGCCGCGGTCCGCGAAGACATCTCCGTCAACCTCATGACCCTCACAAACCTCCACCACAAATTCGACACGGACCTCCTCCTCATCGAGTCCGGCGGTGACAACCTTGCGGCAAACTACTCGCGCGAACTCGCCGACTTCATAATATACGTGATCGATGTATCTGGCGGCGACAAGATCCCACGCAAGGGCGGTCCAGGCATCACGCAGTCCGATCTGCTGATTGTGAACAAGATCGATTTGGCTGAAGCTGTTGGTGCGGATCTGGGCGTTATGGATCGGGATGCGAGGAGGATGCGCGAGGGCGGACCGACGATTTTCGCCGAGGTTAAGAAGGGTCGCGGTGTTGATGCGATTGTGGACTTGATCTTGTCGGCTTGGAAGGCGTCAGGGGCGTCGCAGGCACGGAAGGGCAAGTTTGAGCCGACGCTTATGGAGGAGAATGAGGTGGGAAAGGAGAGAAGCTATAGCATGTCGTGAGACTCCGGTTGGGTGGCGTAGAAGAGCCCGTGGAAGGGTCATGGTTGAGAGAAGACATGGTGCAGTCTCTATGCAAAAACGTCGAAACAGAATATCAGATTAGATAAAATTACACGTCGACTGCTACCAGTTGCGAAGATCAGAATGCCACCCAGTGTGTGTTTGTGTGTGCAAGGGTAACATCCAAACATACGCTCAACACCATGACGCCACCCTTGCCTTACGATACTGATAAAATAACGAATCCAGAATTGCCACTACTGAAAGTCGAGAAGATTGTTCTGCAGGTCTTTGACCGGAATCTTCTTCAGTGGATCCTTCCCGTCGTATGCATGCCGAGCTCTTTCAGCCCTCGTCATCTTGGTGATATCGTAGTGTTGAAAGCCAAGTCCTTGATCGTGATAGTGCAGCTTCATCCACCGTTTGAACGTGAGATGCCAAGCCCACGGGTCTTTTGCAGTACCACGTTTAGGATGCAGGCATCTCGCAACGTCTTCGGCGTCTTCCTCGTTCGTGCCCACCTCAGGGGCTTCGGTGTCCTTGTCGTCCTTGAATTCGAGCGAGTAGTAGTTCGACGCGTGCTCCAGCTTGTCTAAGAGAATTTGGGTGTTGGCAAGACCTTTGCTTGGATCGAGTTTGGCCTTTTTGAAGTATTTCACCGCTTCCTTGCGCCAGCTGACACATGGTCCCTCGATGCCGTACGCTGGGAGGCCAGAGGAAAGCTGCAGGTAATAGCTTATGACGAGTGCAAGATCCAGAAAACGAGAATCTGGCTTGAGCTCGCCATCGGCTTCGATGGTGCTTAGGGTAGTAAGGAGGGCACATCCGAGCACTCCAATCAGTACCTTGCAGGCATCACCATCGTCGGTGTCTGTTGCCCAAGATCAGTCATTGCACACCCAATGATTGTGGTGTTCAAACTTATCAGTTCCTCGACTCCCCCCACGTTAGCCCAGAGGCCGATGGCGCTTATGATTGACCACATCTTATCAAGACCGCCATCACCAGTGTCAAGTCTTCTCAATGTCGTGTCGAAGGCGTACAGCTAATAGCTGTGAGCTGCTGATTGTGTTCCCGCGATACTTTGTACTCACTTGCTCTACCAGTATCTCTTGAATTCCATAGCTTCGGAAGTCGTTGTAGATATACATGTTGAAGTTGTCGGGGTCGCAGTACTCGACTCTAAGTCTCATGTCGCAGACCTTCGTCCATGCGGACCACATCATCACCCACTTGCGATGCGGATGATCATTTGGAGACGCTCTGAAGATGCTCTGTTTCGACTCCTCGTCGTAGATGGGTTTGAACACTTTAGTGTATACCTCATCCTGGTCTAAGATGTCTGTCTCGCCCTGGGCACGTTTGCGATGGTATTCGTCCTCAACGTCAAATTGAGGATGATGGACGCATATATACTCGTATGGCGCATGGTCGTCTCTCTTTGCAGTCTTGCTGGCCTACACTTATCAGCCTTTCCTCGCGCCGAAAACTACTTGCGACCCGAACTAACCGCGCTGTCCATTGACTTTGCAGCACCGTCATCGGACGTCTTGTTCGATCCATCAGGGTTGGCGTTCTCCTTGTCTTGATCACTCTCGCGGCGCGCAGTCTTGCGTGATGGCGGCGCAGGTTCGTCAGTACCGCGCTTCTTGCTGTTCGCAACACGCGACGCTTCTTTGCTCTTAGCTGCCGGCATGGCGACCAAATTGCAGATGTGGAACACGTTTTACTTTTGGACAGATTGGCATATGAGCAAAGATATCGCGAGAGGTTCACACAACCGTTGCGAGGAAGACCAGGATAAAATTGGTGTCATCATTTTTCAGCTGCCGACACCACGGAGCGAGCCATCGACGCGAATCGTCCACGAAAACACGTGAGTTGCATAGTTCGCGACGCGATTGTAAACAGTACGAGGAACCTTCATGACCTCGCAGATATAGCTTGAAAGAGACGGAAAGGAGCTGAAGTCGAACGACGGTCGTCTTTCGTCGTCTTCTGGCCAGTATTACCTGCCATGAAGCACATTGGAGAAAGAATGGCGAGGTTGGCAACCCTCATGCAGGGAGACGTACTCGCGAAGCACTGTAAGCAGACCAAGGCCTGAACGACCAATTGACCGCTTCTTCGGTATTTCGGGAAGCTTATTGCCATGGGAAAAATATTTGCAGTGTAACAGGCAACGTGGTTTGCGATTCCTGGACACAGCAGGACGGAGCTTGAGAGGGTCATGTCATGCCAAGACACCTTCGGAGACGGGATCAGCGAGTGAGCAACGACTACTCAACATCCAGACCACAGCCTCACAACAGAGTAAACTCCACTGCTCAGCACACTCGGCTTTTTGATCAAATCCGAGCTTGTGACTACAGCACCATGTCTCGGACATGTTCTACAGTCTATGCAACATCCCGCTTTGTAGCAGCACCAGTCCTGCAGCTGGTTCCCACGATTGCGCGGTCACCTGCAGCAGCATACAACAAACAAGAGCTCAATTCACTCTTAGACAGACGATAGGTGGATGCAAAGCGCGGTAGATTCCGTTGTAGGTGACACGAACCCAATCGCGCGGCGCACCCGCATGGTCCTGCACAAGCTCGTATTCTCAAACTGCATTTCCCTGCATCTGGTTCCGATGGCCATTAACGCAATGTATTGATCCTTTGTCCGATATTTGCGCCGCCGTCGTGGCTGTGAGCCGTCGTGGAGCTGCGAAGATAAAACCTCACTGAGGACCACTCTCATTGCACATGTCAGGCGAAGTGTAATATAGGAGAGCACTGACGCATGTCAACGACAGGCTAATGGCACCAACAAGTCTAGATGACTGCATCTCCGGCCGTCACTTCAACACATCTTCAGGTTTTGTTGGCAGCTGAATGAGACAGTTCTGCCGATACTGGTCATTCAGTGAGCTGCTGACCGCCAAGCGCCGACAGTCTGTCCGCCTTGCATCGCATTAGATGCAATTCTAAGGAGGTTGTGATACACCAACAAGAGCGTCTGAAGCCGCGATCCGACCCGATGCACACTGAATGCAAGGACGTAACACGACTTCCCACTCTTCTGTTCCGAGATCTACCGCTAATGCAAGCTAGGGCACTGCTTCGACATGTCACAGCTCGTTCATCATAAGGGGCTCATATAATCCGACTAGGTGTGCCTCGGATACACTCCCTTGCCTCTTTTCCTAACCATTGTACTGGGTACGTGTCAGTGTCCTGGGATCCGGGGAGGAGCCGGAGTTTTGGGTGAACGTTCAGTTTGGCTGTCCTGTCTCAGGCGCACTTCTACTTCAGAGCATGAAAAGACCAAAGACGGCTAGGAATCAGCATCATCTTCCGTTCGAGAGGAACCATCGCCAGACACTGGAGTCGTTGTCTGAAAGTTGCTTCAAGGGCAGGCCGTCAAAAAGGTCACAAGCAGTTTGACTAAACATGCCCCTCCAGAAATTACCTCATCAAGGGCCACCTACACCCGACGTACAAATGACCAAACGCCGCCAACAGCTGCAGGCACGGCGGAGGACATTACAGACAATTAGCGAGCTATCCACGACCGAGCTTCCTGAAGCAGGTTTTCGATCGTCGCCAGACGAGGAAGAACACGCACTGCTGAGCCACGATCAAGCCCTTAGCAACACCAACAAAAGGCGCAGTCTGCCGCAATATAGCGCAAGATCTGGATGTGTACAGGCATCAGTAGTCCACATTATGACAGCGCAACGACTCGACACATGTTCGCGATCACGTGGGCTGCAACAGCCTGAGGCTGGCTGGAATGCCAGGAGGGAGCGTGCGAGAATGCAGGCGGAACAGGCCTTGTCGGGAACAGGCATGAGACCTCAACAGTCCTATTCAGAACTGCGAAGTGGAAACATGCCCTCTAAGCAATTGTCTTCGTCGCCCCTCCACTCCAAGTCGAGTCAACCGTACCTTCGATCCTACTACAGTCAACACCAACTGCTCCAGAACAACCGTTCACCAACGACATCACCATCTCAACGAGATCACCAGCCTAGTTCTGGACGGCCTTCTAAGCATACTGGACCTCGAGACTACAACGACGCACCAATGCCTGAGCGCTATAGCACAGACTCGAGTTCGTACCCGTCAAGCCATGGCAGCAGCGTTCGCAGATCGCGGTCCAGCTCCTCCAGTCAGTCGTTCACTCTACAGGACGTACCGCCACTACCGACCGGCTGCGCTCAGCCTACGCGCTCTTACTACACGGCGGTCAGTTCTCGCTCGAACAAGGGTTATCCATATCAGCTCCCTGGGCCAATGTACACAAAGACGTCTCCAGAGACGCGTACCTCGTCTCTACCGCACATGCACAACGAACGCCCGTTCGGCACACCTCTGGTCGACCAGATCCCCGACACACCCAACACGCTACTCCACCACCGCTACAAGACGGCGCAGCAAAAGCCGCGTTCCAAATCCGTATCGTCGCGCTCCACGGCAGCGAGCGAGCACAGGAAGCACAATGCACGCGCATCCCTCCCGTCTCAAGCTGCGCGGCATTCGGTCCTGAAGCCACCAACGCTCACGTTCGATTCAGCGCCGGCGTCTCGCACTGTAGCGCAACGCAGTCGAAGTCGCAGTCGAAGTCGGAGTCAACCACCGAAGCTCCATCATAAGAAATCTTCTTCTTCTCCCAACACCCAAGCGCAGCCTGCCCCTCGAACGCCACCATCACGCACATCGCTTCCAAAGTGGCATGCTGATGGCGGCGACGCCAAACTCGATGCCAGTAGCCAGCAGCGGGCGAAGATCAAGGAGCGGGTCAGACGCGCGAACGAGATGGAGCAGCTCAAGGAGAAGGAGTTGCAGGCGGTGGGGCTGGGCGCGGAGAAGGGAGCGAGGGTGTTGGGTATTGGGCTGGAGAGCGAGAAGAAGCGACGGGGATGTTTCGGGGGGTTATGGGGGAGGATTTTGGGGAGGGGATTGAAGGGTTGAGGAGTTGAAGTGGAGAAGGGTGATGTATAATGTAAGTAAGTTAGACATGATAGTTGTTGGCATGGTTGGAGTTTAGGCATTTTGACATGGTTGGTAGATATATATGATGAATGCATTATGAATACTTTTTAGTCATCCATAAGATGTATGTTACTGATATGATGTGCGTGCGAAAGAAGAGTTCATGGAGCGTCGTGCCCTCGTGCAGCTCTAAATGCATAGTCGAACACGTGATCTCGGACTCAACTCACCTGCACTCCATCAAACCACACCATGCAACCAACGGCTCACCCTTCCTCCGCAGTTATTCCCGCCACATATGTAGCAAACTTTACCACGACCACTCTCATTACGCATGTCGTGGCGCAGCTACTCGGACACTTCGGAGCAGACCGACACCATCTGTCGATCATCCGCGCTCGGTGCGCCGATCGTGCCAGATCGTCGTGAGTCTCGTCGAGCAAGAGGCCTCGAGCCGAGGTTCATCCAAAGAATTGGAAACTTGGACTCGTAGGATGCAGCATGCATGGCAGGTGTTTTCTTCCCAAACCCGAATCCACCCAACGCTTATTGATTAGATGCAGATAAGGCGCCAACCCCACGCCATTTTGCATGCAAACCTAATTCTCACAAACATGACAAGATGCATTCGTCAATTGCGTGTGTGCTGACCCAGGCAGCCAGTCAGTGTCGTTGGCACGTGTAATTAGGAATCAAATGACAGCATCGGCGGACATGCTCAATGAGGGGGATGCAGCGGTTGTATGTGTGTGGTTGAGGAGCTATAGCGGGTTGCGTGTTATAGGACGCAGCTGAAGCAGGCGATTGGTTGGCTGGCAATACGCACATGCTTGAGAACCACGGTGAAGGCTGGAGTCGGTGGATAGCAGACGAGCTGGGGTGGACGCGGGACTGGGCGAAGAGAAAGTTGCCGAGGGCTTCTGCGTGTCGATCAGGGAGCTGCTTCTTCCGAGGGATGGAGGGCAGGTCAGGGCCGTCGGCGGTGAGGCTGATGGTGGCTCAAGAGGGGTTAGTGCTGCCGTGTGTTTGCAGCTGCATTTGTAGACATGTTCCCTGGATGCAGCGGTGGTGAGGTGATGAAGAGGGCGTGTGAACGCCTTGCATTGTGGCGGCAGTCAGTCGTCGTGTGTGGTGCTCGCTGGTGTTGCACGGGATGACAATTCACAGCACCGAGGGGGATGCAGAGGCCACACAGTCTATGGCGGCGGCGGATAGCTAGCGAGAGAGATGGCAATGTGCTAGAGTTATTTATGTTTCACGATACAGCAGCTGGTGCGGGCGGGTGCTTGGGAGGGAGATTTGGTGGAGAACGGGGCGCCGTGCGAGTGGCACCGGGAGAGGGAGCGACGCTAGCAGAGCGGAACCCCTGCTAGCGAGGTGTGAATTGATCTGCTCCCCGCGAAGCACTCGACAACAGCTTTAACGACGCCCTGGAGCTGCTTCCCCTGCCCATTCACCCCTCACTCGCCTTACACACCTCACCTCGCTCGCTTCTCCTGTGTCTGTGTCTGGCAAACTTCACCCCGCCCGCCGCCAGCGCCACACCAATGCCTGACAGAGCAGGCCCGCCCATCATCGCCGCTCGGGGGCCCGCTGTCACACGCCCACTCGTAACGTCACACACGCCGGCGCCGTCTGAGTAGTAGCAGCAGCAGCAGCAGCATGCCCGCGACAGGAGGAGGCCGCGCCGCCCACGCTGCACCCGCCAAGCGCAGCGAGAAGAGCAAGAGCGTCGAGGCGATGCAGTCGCCGCGGCGGGGATCGGTGCAGGCCTCGTCGAGCGCCCCGGCCCAGCGCCCAGGAATCAAGGGACGCGCCTACTCGACCCCCCTCGTGCCCAAGAGCCAGGAGAAGGGCGCCGAGGACAATGTCTCGCTGTACTCCATGGACGGCGAGGAGATTGCCAACGACGCCTTCTTCCAGCGCTACCACTTCACCCACCCCGTCGGCGCCACCAAGGAGGAGGATGCCTCTGAGCCGCCCGTCGATTCTTCCTCAGACACCGAGGGGCCCCTCTCTCCGACCCATATCAAGAACCGCCAGCCCGCCGGCGACGTGCCGTCAGAGGCCTCTTCAGCTGTAGGTTGTTGTTTTGCGCCATGGGGGGCTGTATCAAGTCTGAGCGCTGACGTATGGGCTTCTAGGACAGCAACGCTGATGCCAAACCCACCATGCTGGACATGAACATTGCCGTCATCGGCGCGGACGGCGCTGGGAAGTCGACCTTTGTGCGCAAAGCCCTGGGCCTGGCTGACACCACGCCATCCAACCAGTGCCACAGGAAGTGGTCCATAGACAACATCCAGCACGTGGTGCGCCTTGTGGAGTTCGACATAGACGATGTCCAGGTCAAGACGGGCAATGCCATTGAGTGGCCCAAGACCGCACACGGCGCGCCGGTTCCACGCATTGACGCCGCCATCACAGTATACGACGTTACTATGAAGGAGAGCTTGGCCGGCGTGCCCGAGATGCTGGGTTAGTCACGGACATGCATACCCTTTCCGCGATTTGCTACTGACAACCGAAAGGCATCCTCTCCAAAGCCAAGGTTCCGTTCGTTCTGGTCGCGTGCAAGTGCGACCAGCACCCCGCGCACCGTGAGGTCGACCCGGCAGTCGTCGAGCAGAAGGCGAAGGGCTTCTTGGGCGAGATTCGCGTATTCCAAAGCTCCTCGACCGCCGCCGACACGCAGCGAGAATGTCTGACGTTCTTGACGCGCGCTGTCGTTGCGGCAAAACAGCGTAAGTCGCCCAATTCTGCCCTTCCACTCCGAAACGAGACTTGTCTTACTGCCTGAGACTTTTGGCCGACCGCCTTGCATATACTCTGACGTCGATAGCTGACGTGTCTGGCCAGCTCGATCACACGCATCCACAGCGCGACGACGCGCAAATTCTTCCGCGGTACGGAGCAGTGTCCACAACAACATGTGGCGCAAACACGAGCGCGCCAGCTCCGAGCTCTCGGTCCGCTTCCGGAGAAATTCGAGTGACGGCAAGGGACATCGATACAAGCAGAGCGACGTGAACAAGACCTTTTTCAACGCCGACGAGTCACCAGGCTACGACTCGCAGGAATCTGGCGACGGCGACTCGGATGCTGCTCCCAGTATCATGTCGGTGCAGCCATCAGAGGAAAACGGATATACATTCGACCAGCTGGTGGATCGACTGCTCATGCAGCCCATGTCCAAGAACGATACCAAGTTTGTCTCCGTGTTCCTGGCGCTCTACCGGAGGTTTGCCACGCCAGGGCAACTGCTCGAGGCGATTTTGAAGCGATTCGAGGCCGTGGGCAAGGAGAAGATACTGCCATTGATGCGGACAGTTTCCCAGCTACGCTACCTCGTCATCCTGCAAGAATGGGTCTCACACTACCCCGGCGACTTTGCATTTCTTTCGACCCGCAAACTTATGCGCAAGTTCGCATCGGCTCTGGCCACTAGTCGCGAGTACTCTGTTGCCGCGAGTGAAATCATACACGATCTCGAATGGGTCCAACAGGACGACGACACAGAATGGGCGTGCAGCGACCGGCAACGTGCGCAGAACGACCAAATACCCACATTCCATCACAACGTCCTCGACGAGGATTCCGACGAAGGAGAGTTTGCAAGAGCTTTCGGCGGCTCAGCCTGTGACCGCATGTCGATTGCGCGTGGTAGCATTCTCACTGGTGGCTCCAGGAACACCAACTCAACAAGTGGATCTATGGGCTCATCGCAAGCACTTCTCTCGCAGGTGGAGAGGAACGAACGGCTTGCACAACAGCTCGAACCGAACCCGATCAAGCCGATATCGAAGGTTCAATGGCATCAGCTCATGAGCGAGACCGATGAAACGATTGCCAGAGAGCTCACGAGGATCGACTGGATCATGTTCTCCTCCATCCGACCGCGAGATCTCGTGCGGTTCGTGCATCTGAACACAGATGAAAAGAAGAAGTGCAAGAATCTCGAAAATGTCACTCGAATGAGTGCCCATTTCAACCACGTCTGCTCGCTTGTCGTCAACTACGTTCTCCTCCGAGATAAGCCAAAGCACCGAGCTTTGATGTTGGAGAAGTGGATGAGGATCGCACGACAGGTGCGCAAGCTGAACAACTACAATGCTCTAGGCGCCATCATATCGGGAGTCAAGAACTCTGCGGTGCATCGACTGATAGGTACGCGGGACTTGGTGCCACAAGCTGTAACACACGACTTCCTGAAGCTGGACATTCTCATGGGAACCCAGAAGTCGTATTTTGCATACCGACTGGCCTGGGAGAACAGCTCGGGCGAAAGAATCCCTTTCATTCCGCTCCTCCATCGAGATCTCACGGCCTCTGATGGCAATTCGACGTTCATCGGAGATAAGAAGAAGACAGACTCGGCGGTGGCGCCACACCCCGGCGTCAACGTCTTCCAACAAGCCGCGGGCAATCGGGACAGCAAGGAAGCTCCCGCTAGTGGCGTCACTGGGAAAGAAAGAATCAACTGGAAGAAGTTTGAAATCATTGGCGAAGTCATCGTCAGCCTGCAACGCGCACAAGGTACACCGTATCCGAGCTGGCCCAAGTGCGAAGAAGTCCGGAACCTCATCCTCGATGTCAAGATCGCCAAAGATGATGAAGTAAGTGTTTCGATTGGATGATGTTGTGCGGTACTAATCATTCCCTCCAGGAACTCTACGAGCGTAGCACACACCTCGAGGCCCCCGGTGCGGGCGAAAGGAGGGGAATAGCAAGATGGTTCCGAGAGCGTTAGTGCTACTCTTCCTTACTGATTCCTCTTACAAGATCTTTTCTTATCTTCATCCTCACGAGAGAGTCGATAAGCTAAGATCAGGCCCATAGCGCGATTGTCCCTGCCTCACCTCCCCGCATCACAAAACTACCAGGCCAACGACCCCTCAGCTAGCTATGTGCGCATCTGAGCAGCACATGGCCAAATGGGTCCTACACGGCCGTCGCTATATACCCTCATCTATACGCATCTACGCGCACACATACATCTTCACCATGCCTTTTACGCACCTATCGTCTGTCCTTGCAGCTAGCCGGCGTTATCTCTCCCTCCAACATCCAACATTGTTGTTAACTGTCGTCACATATCACTTTGCTGGGCTCTTCACAACTGCACGATACCACTTTTGGCTCCTTTTCTTTTGTCACACTCTGGAGACACGCCCTGGATGGGCGGGACTCATGGTTCTGGTAGATCTGATGGCATTTTGGCACCACAGATGTAGAAAAATCCTCTATATTGGTCGAAGGGTTGGATTATTTTCCTGGCCGACCTATCACACTATACTATTTACACAACATCTTTTCTGTCGTGGTGGATGGCGCCGAGGGAGGCGTGCTTTGTGGGAGATATTTCGGGGATGAAGGAGAGGAGATGGGGACGCGGATGGAGACTGCATTGCTGAAAGCGTGCATGCAGTGGAGTGTCTGTCCTTAGCGATTTAGAGTCGATAATATTATACAGCTTTGATCAGCTGGTTCATGTCAATTTTCCCTAGGCACTGAAATGTGCTTTCCAGCCTGAAGCACACATGTCATCATGTGACCATGTAGTTGTCTATTGCTAGGAATTGGTGTAAAACGCAGATGTGAGACCTGTTAGCAAAGATGTCTGACATGCTGTATGTCAATCAGCGAACTATGTACATTCTGCTCGGTAAGCCTAGTGAGCTTTTCTAGCACGATGTGTCTTGCACGGTAGTACGGTGCTTGTTTCAGCGGATCTGCCATCAAACCGTGAAGGATTTGGCGTCTCTATCGCGGAGTCGTAGGCTGCGCTGTTGGAGAGAGCTGCAAATTATGGGAGCACCGGTAGCCTATATAAGACGGAGGCATGGAAGCCTTGAGAGAACGTTCAAGATTCAAGACATGTAGTCACGTGATGCTCCAAGAGTTCTGATTTTGGAAAGTCCCCAAACAGTCTTCTCAACATCACGATGGATCCCCTTACTTAAAGACCTTCCAGGATGGATAGTTTGTATAAAAGATGATCGTGAAGGTTTTCCACAATTCACTTCCTAAACACGAAAAGCCGTGTTCTGACGATCTGTTATCATGTTCCTTGGGCTCCGGCGTACCTTCCCTCGCAAAATGTCCGTGACATTAGCCACTCCCCGACCTTTTCATTTACAATCTTACGAGGATCCGCTTCATCCAGCCTTCTCCACTCCGCTCCACTCCATGTATACTTTGCAAATTTGAGCGGCATCATCTTCTTGGCTTTTGTCGAAATGCCCTCAACTTACAAGGCTGCATCCTGGCATGATGCATCGGAGCAGTCTCCGATCGCTTGCAGGCTTGGCATGTGGCACCTCCCGCTCTCCTTAGGCACGCCGCACACACGTGACAGCGTATTTCCTCGCATCTCAACGCTCCTCACGATGCCCTTCCAGCAAGGAGACTCGGTCGTGTCTTCGAATATCTTGTGAATGCTCAGTGTAGCAGAAGGAGCCGCGCTGAGTGTTCCAAGGCCAAGCGAAGGATTCGGCATGTCACGATTACGTTCCCGATATTCCCGTGTCCTGGGCTCGACGAAGTCGCTACAGCGTCGACACAAGGCCGAAAAAGAGACGCCGAGAAGCAGCAATGAGTTGTAACATGCCACAGCTTGCAGATCTGGGCGAATGCCAGGACAGCCGGCTGCCCCTAGAGCTCAACACGGTGTCCCACGAACACAAAGCCAAGACCAAGATCAGCGAAAACGAGCTCCGTTTCAGCCATGCTTGGTATTGGATCCTGGCGGAGCTCTATTCCCGCGCATGCCGCTTTCTTCACCTCGGGGCGAAGACCATGCAGAACATCGCTTTAAGGTCACCTGGAGACGTAACTGTGGCATCTCCCTGCTGCATGGCCAAATGCGTCACGACATTCAGTGCTTGCTCCCTAATCAGTTGAATCATGGCAGATCACGCAGTGGTTCCACTTGCAGAGGAGCGGGGCCAGCCGTGGGACACAACCAGCGGACAGCAGACTGACGAGAGCCCACTGAGCCAATGCTTTGCACGTTGCGCACATGACGCGACTGAAGCCGGCGGACGTCTTGGGCGGACTGCGCTGCGCCTTTGCATGTCACTTGGCACCTGAACGAACAGCCGCACGAGACAGGGCCGAGGGCGGCAGGACGGCGGCGGAGAGTCGCTCAGCGTTGCTCAGCATTTGCCAGCGCCAGCCAAGGCCAGCGACAATGAAAGATCTCGCGACAACAGCGCCGAGTTCAGGTGCTGCCGCGGATCCCGTCTTGTCTCGCTCAGCAGCTCCTGGGACAGCCAGCGAACGGGCCCACTGAAAGGAGCCGTGATTGGCCGTAGTCGGTGGCTTCACCCAGATCCAAGACGATGCCAAGTCTTGGCTTCTTCGAGAGATGGTAGAAGCCAAGCCCAAGACCTTCGTCCCAAGTCCTTGAGAGCGTCGGTCGTATGTAACAAGAGTCTTGCCTCTCCTGAGGGAAGTCTCTACGTCCGCTATAACATGCGCAGCGCCTCACCGTCTTCGCATGTCTCCCCAACCCGCCCTCCGCTGCTGATGAATCCCGCTACGTAGCTGCAGCTCCGACAAGCCGGCAATGGATCCCCAGCACCCGCCGGTGCCTTTCTCGGCCACGCACACCCACCACGGCCAACCACCTCAGCAGCCCTCCAACGCTGTACCTGAGGAGCCTGCTTATACATACAGCGAGAAGGACGCCTACACACAGCAGCAAAGCACTCGCGCCGAGCGCGGGAGCAAGCACTCCAGCAACTATGGCCGCGGGCGAGACTCTGTCATCTCCCACCCGTTCTCGCCAAAGCAATCGAACCCGCCAAGCCCATCCAGCAGCGTCTCATCTTTAGACCGACAGAAGCACAACTCCTTCGCAGAGATCCATCCATCATTACCTGCAAATGAAGGCCGGAACATCAAATTCCCTCCACAAGCACACCTCGACCCAGAGAAGCAGAGCCATGGGTCGTCGCAAGGACGCCGATCACATCGAAACTCAGGATCTGTACGCGTAGCAGACGACGCTGTCTATGACCAGGCCGAATATCAAGAAAAGGCACCCGAGGAGAAAGCATGGCAGTTGCTGGTGAGCAGGCACATAATCCACAGACACGAAGCTTGACTAACAGCTGTCAGTTCTTCCTTTCTGGCCCCTGTGCCTTGCTTTCCGTCGTCATCACACTCTGGACATTCGTCGCCCTTATGGTTTCGCTCGCACTCGCGCCACTCAAGTTCTGCACCCAACGACCAGCCCTCTCGACACAACTCACCACATTCCTCGCACCTGCGTTGAACCTGCAACTCCATCTTGTATACTCGCACAACGCATCTCAAGATTACAGCGCTGCCATGCTTGTCGTCATTCACCTGTTTTCGCCGATCATCGCGTTCGGCGTTGCGATCGCTTCTTGGACAGCCGCTGGATTCTGGTTCTTCTCCTCCATTCTCGGCGATCCAGGCGGTCACGACGGCCGCAACGATGGCAAGGAGAGCATTTTGGGCGTTCGCAATTGGTGGGAGCGCTGGCTCTCGAGGGGTCTGCGATGATCCGAAGTATGTTGAAGACATGGAGAAATACCCCTGGCGACATGAAGTTGAGATGCACCACATTTTTACAGCGCTGATTGCCACGGCAACAGCAGCCTTTTATTCATAGCGGCATCGGGCACGGCGTACACTCACGGCTTAGGACTGGTTATGACTGGGTCCGCTGATCTGGAAGGACAGCATGGCGTTTTTTCTCTCATCCTGATGTAAGATCATGGAGGAGACGTTTTGGGATTTTGAGCATCTACATGATATACCCCCATCCAGCTCATATAGCAATGCAATCAACGGTAACATATAACCCATCGACGTCTTTCAAATGTGACATGGTAAATACTGACCACGCCACTTTTGCACTCCCCAAACTATTGCTCATCAGCCCCACCACCTTGGACTGCTCTTCCCAAAGCCCACATCCAAGCACCAAGTTTCTTGTCAAGAATCCACCACACACCTTGTCGTTTCAAGTCGAAGCCGCGGATCCGTCTTGTCTGCTCATCATCCCGTTTTCCAAGTTCAGAAGATCAAGTTACAAATCTCTTCCGATGTTACCAAGGCATACATCTTACAGAAAAAGCTCTGAATCGTTTTAATTCAGCCAACATGTGGCCGTGCTTCTGCTTCGCAACTTGTTACTCGAGACACTAGCTATTGCAGTGCATGATGGCGTCTACGAGTGGGAATGATAGGAAAGCGTGTCAGTGGCTGAAGAAGTACTTGCAAAGATAGCTCTCTAGGCAGGCAGAAAGGATGGATGGAAGGATGGAAGAATGAATAAAAAGAAGGATGGAAGGATGCCATACTCCTTGTGAGTTTTGCGAGATTGTGCGAATTGGTGGTGATGGGTATTGTGCGGTGATGGTGTAGGGCTTATCCGTCCAGCCTCGCAAAACTCGTACGTGTATGGATTGAGATTTGCGCAAATGGGCGTAAGTCGCTGCAATCAGCTTGGAGGGTATTGTATTTCAAGGGGAATAGGTTGGAGTCTTTCAACGGCATAAATAGGCTTTTTTTTGGCGTCTTTTGGGCACAGCAGCTTATTGGTTATTATTAGGCCCTTTTTGAAATCTTGATTAATAACTGTTGAGGGTAGTTGAAATTTTTCAAAAGAACATGAAGAAGATGTGAAGGATATAAAAACTTGCGCGTGTATTGTGCAGTGAACAGTGGAAGAAGACAAGGCTGACACCGCCATATATGCCATTTTGTGCGAAACTTGTTGTACATGCCACGCCGGCCACTTCTCATATTTTGCACATGTGTGCGGATTACGGTGTGTGCATCTATACACAGCCTGGAAGCTGGAAAGGCAAGATATATACTGTTGTATAAATGCACCAGTTCTGCATAGTCCGTAGATCTCGAAACACATTCTCAACCACCCTCTCATCTCATTGAAATCAGTCGTATATTCCTCCTGTCCATCAATGCGCCAGCTCAATTCTTCCATCTTGCACCATAACCTCAAGTTTTCCCGTACCATGTCTAGGAGCAGAAACACTATAGCACACGCTACGGCACAGGCCGGGTCATGGGCCGCCGATACAACTAGGTCCACAACAGATTATGGGACAGATAATGCAGGGGGAATTATACTCGAGCCGCACCCCGATGCGGCGAAAGTAGCGGCGAAAGATGTCCCTGAGGCAAGTCCCCAATACATGAACCATATCTCTAAGATATTGCTGACTTCGGACTCTCCGCTCTGCAGATACTTGCCGAGTACAGCTTAGACGCGAGAAAGGGAGAACGGGGAGGTGAGCGGGATTTGGAGATGTGGAAATGCGAGGGGACGCGAAGGACGGAAAGTTTGTACGTGGAGCAGAGTTTAGTTGCGAAGTCTGCTTGAGTGGTTTCTCCTTGTGGGTTTATCTTGTCGTGAGGGGGAAGGGTAAGCCGGGTATTTGCTGAGTAGTGATATTGCAAGAAGTTGTGTTGTTTGATGCTTCGTTGTTGGTTGTTGGTGTTGCTTAGTGGAATGTGACGCTCGGTAGGCGGAACAGCTCCTTGCTGTATTCACACGGGTGTGTAAAATTCGTGATCATTGTTAATCAATGAATCGATTCTCCATCTAGACATTCAATGAGATTCCCTCAAGCAGTAGGAGCATCCTCGAAAGTGTCACCAAACGTGTTATCCATGGCTCTTCCTTTCCCCTTTCCCGTATAGGAAGTCTCAGGACCTCGCTCAGCGCTCGCTCCAGTCCGCAACCCAGCGCGCGTAACGTCTTCGGAAACATTCTCGTCGGAAGGGCGCGTCCAAGTGTCGTCATCGACCACGGCATTGAGCCAGTCCTCATCGAATGGAGGATCCTGTATCGGATGGGAGTAATAGCCGGAGTCTGGTGGTGCTTCATACGCATAGTCATTAGCTGCAAGTTGATATGCGTTTGGTAAAGCCGTTCCTGTCGCGTCTGGCGGTACGAAGTACGGTGCAAGTGCATCCATCTGAGGCTGTAGATGAATTATAGGTTCGCTCGGACCTGCTTGACTCACGCCTGACTGCCATGCATTGATATCCCCGTTCACAAGCCGAGATGTTGTCCCTATAGATTGGTCCTCCGGCAGACCGGTGCCCAAAAACCTTCGTGTCAGAACTTCCTGTGCGTCTCGAACTATGCCCTCGAGCTCATTCTTTATCGTCTCTTCGATTGGTCCGAAGCTATCCTCCAGAAACGCTTGAAGCTTTTTCCGAATCGTCCTTGGAAGCTCTCGCTTCAAAAAAGCATCAAATTGTTTCAGCTCTGGGGGTTTAGGGGAGTCGTTACTTGTGTGTGATTTTTCTTTGGCAGTGCAAAAGTCATAGTCTTTACAAACGATTAGCTTCAAGGTCTCTGACAACGGTGTATAACTCACAAGGCGACGGTAATTCACCTAAGGGTGTGTCTGGGAAAAGAATGAGATACACAATCTTCCACTTCTCTTCTTCGCTTCCCGCCTGGAACATGGTTTTTCTGGCCTTTAGAGCTCGCTCCTGGGCTTTGTCGAATCCCTCCATTGGTATTGGGCTCCTCACTGGGCAACTACTGGCGGAGCGGGAGTGTTCGGTCAACACCACTTCGTTCTCGAATGTTACATAGCAGCGGCGGCAATGAAGCGGCATGGCATGCACTCGATAGATATGGGCCCTGGTAAATTCTTAGCCTGTTGTCACGTTGCGGGAATCATTTGGAGGTCATACTTGATTCTGTGAACTGAGCCCCACCCTGGTCCACAGCACGCTCCAGACGAACGACACTTTGTTGGATCGTTCTTGTAATAAGGACATGCGAGCTTCCTCTGCAGCTCCTGGTCTGGTGAAAAGGCTCTGCTCATCGTTCTTTGCTTCTTGGAGGCTTGGCCGTCATCATCATCTTCGTTTTGTTGAATGCCGCGCTTCTGGTTCGACCCATTGCCTGATGGACACCGAGGATTTCCCCCCTTACTATCGCCCGTCACAGGCACAGATGACGACGCTGGACTTTGTTGCCCACAACTGGTGTACCCAGTCTGAGTAAAAATGTTGTGCACGCATAACATTAGACGAGTCAAGATGGCTTCCTTTTGGGCTTCGATAGCATCTCCGCCATCGATATTACCATCACTCGCCGACGTATCACTGGAGATCGTATCTTCAAGCTCTTCAGAATCACAGATTGATGCTGCTCTTCCGTATGGTTCTCGAGTTGCTGGTTCAAGCCCAATTTCGCACTCAGTCTCAAGTGAAACGTTCTTTTGGTGCTTCGGATCTGATGAAAGCAAGTCGGATCCATTAGATGGCACAACGTTGCTAGCGGAGCCACGACAAGGTTGCCTTTTTGTTGACTCCAGCGATACAGAGGTGCTACCCTCTGTTTCCGTGGCACTTGGAGTGTATGGTTCCGCAACGTGCTTATCGTCCGACCCAGCGTCTTCCATAGCAGCTTTTTTCTGATAGCCTGGCACTTGTCCGTGTCCCTGTGAGGGACTACCCTCCCTTGGAACTCGGCCATTGAAGCTTTTATCGTCTTCCAAAGTGGAAGTTATCGGATCATATGTGTTGTTCTCTTTGATCTCAAAGAAGTCATGGATATGGTGATCGTTCCTGGTAGGTGTATCGTGATTCGCAATAGCAGCTCCAATCGGGTTACTTATCGAGTGAAGATGACGATGATGATGATGCAGAGATGAGGGCTGGGAGGTTGTAGGCCCAGATATATAACGCTGTGCTTGTAAAGGATCAGGTCTCCTGTTGCGGTCTACAGCAGCCATAGCAGCGCCCCCTATACTTGCTCTTGTCTGATTCGAGGGATGATAGAGCAGAGCTCCAATATCGTGCACGAAGAGGGGATAGAGTTGTTCGGTGATTTTTTCCTTATTCGCAAACTCCAACGCGCGGTCGAATGGAATCCATACTCCCTTGAGGTGCATGGGTCCGATCTTGACAATGTGTCGCGTCTTCTCAGCCTTCAAAATACCATCTCTGCGGCCACGCGTCATGCCGGCAACGTTGAGCAGCTTGGTGCCGTTGATCATGTGGTTGTCTTCGCGACGTGCAACGCAAACGCCTTTGGCTTCGACTTGGAAGCATAGACTACCCTCATCTTCCCACAAAGTCGCGGTCACACGAGGCTTCATTCCAGGTGGAGCTACTTGGCCAGTATGATCAAAGGGGTGGGGTTGGTAGCTTTGGAAGCCAGGTAACGATGGCGAGGGGCCACAGGATGACATTGCGGGCAGCTGTAGGGTAGATGGGACCATCGCGTTGTTCATCGAAATATACGGGCGCAGTTCAGTCGGCACAGCAGCGTGCGGGTAGCCGTGAGAAGTTTCATCTGGAGCAGCAGAAGGGAAGGCATCGCAAGATCTGTACGGTAATGTGCGTGGACGATACATAATGGCGGGGGTGGTCGTGCAAGGCTGTAGGAGTGAACGCTGTGACTTTGCGCGTGCCGAACTTCAAAATGCGATTGAATGTTGCCTAGCGGAGGATGCAGAAGACCAGCAATGCTCTACAATGGCAGACGAATGTGGAAGACATGAGTTGTGTTCAAGTACGCGTCATATCATTGAAAGTTCACGGCTCTCGATGGGGCGCAATCTTGACAGGCTTCTGCACATTTGCGCAAAAGTCGCGTATATTGGCATCAGCCACCCTTGTTCGCCACATGAGAGACGAGGCTGACAGGCGATACACCCCTCAGCGCCATGTTGAGTTCTTTGTACCACGGCGATGCTCTTCAAAAGGATGACATTGATGCGAAATCAGTGAGATAATCTGTAGCAGTGCGCGAAAGTCTTAGATCGACATAACCACTTCACCTGCACCTTTATTAGGTGTTGTCACGTGCCATCTGAGCATTTGGACACGTGCTAGTCAACTGCTCGAGGCCACGAATAGATAATGGTACTTGGATGCTTGCACTGAGGCTCAATGTAACCACCTTGCTCCTATATGCCATGACTGGTTATGCAGACTAGGTCAAGTATCCTACAGCTTCGATCTCGAATCCCTGCTCACCTTCAGCAACTCTTTCTCTTTCCTTTCCCCACAGCTGAAGCACTTACATATGCTTGTGGAAGAAGTCCAAAACCATCTTGTACCCGCGCTCATACTCCTTTTTCACCTTCTCCTGTTCCAGATCTCCACGCGCAGCCATCCATCCATGCACCTGGTCAGGGAACCACTCCACCACATTGGGTACTTTGAGGCCTTTTTGCCACTTCTCGACATCCTCCTTGGGCTCATCGCCAGAAGGCAGCATGATGTATGGGATCTTAACACCAGGCGCGTCGTCTGCAGCCACCATGGCGGGATGGCAAGCTGCCGCGGCCTTGAAGGGAGTGCCTTCTTGTGAGGAGAGGTTGACAATCTATTCAAGTCAGCACACGCATCCCCTCACACATCTTCCACCCTTCGCGTTCGAAAACTTACCTTCCCACCCCAACAATACCCAATAACCGCCCACTTCTCAATCCCCCTGCTCCTCCCCAACTCCTCCACAATCTTCGGCACCCGCGGCAGCGTCTTATCCGGCGCCGCCTGCGACTTGAAGAACTCACCCAGCTTCTTGCCCTTCTCGTCATTGTCCGGCGGGTACCATGAGATATCCGCCGGCTTCCCCTCGAAGAAGTCGGGCATGAAGACCTGGTACTTGACGTCGTCGGTGTGCGCGAGGATGTCCGCGCCCTGCAGCGTCTGGTTGAAGAAGCCGAAGATGTCGTAGATGACGAGGATGCCTTGTTTGGCGTCTTTGGGGCCCGTGGCGTCTGCGGTGGGTGTTAGAGATATATGTATAAATATATATGTGTGTATCTTGTGGAGAAGAAGTGTGTAACGTACAGGTTTTCAGGCCATCAACTTCGATGTAGTCGCCTTTGGGTGTGTAGCCCTTGCTGACTACTGCGGGAGTGTTGCAGCATGCCTGCGACTGTGTGCTTTCGGATGACATGGTTGCGACTTGTTGTCTCGCGAAGCTTTGTTTGGGCACCAGTGTCCTATGCTTGAAACTAACCGAGTATGTGGCTGCAATTGATGTCTGGGATACAATTGGACGTGTCAAGCGAGCAATTGGGTGTTTGAAGAGTGGCGTAGGTCGAGCAAGGACGCGCATTATGTACGCATCGAGTATTTGTCAAGCTGTTGTTGCTACTCCAGGTGGGGCGCGACGTGACGGAAGCTACCCCGCAAAAAGTGATGTCATGAATACTCGAGCAAAAGTAAGGCTCGACATTAGTTGAACATGACAAAGAGTCTGGGAATATAATGTGCATGTGTATGGCACCTATTTGTGTACCTTGATGTGCTCATAATTGACATACGATCGCAATCGGCCTCTAATTTGAAGTAAAGCGAGCAAACTATGATCATTTCTCACGAGACAAGAGTTCGCCGGAAGATGTTGAAGCATGTCATGATATAAATTGGTCTATGCGTCTAGATCGAGCTTCTCCAAAAGCGTGTCTATCTTGCCCAACAAGATCTGGTAGTTCATTGCGTCCTGCGCAAACTCGTCTCCCACCTCCTCTCCATCAAGGTTTCGTATGACACCAGCAGCGGCGACTTGCTGCTCTAGAGAGACTGGAACAGCTTTCGTGTTCTCCAGCACTTTGTCTTCAAGCTCAAAATCGCCCATGGAGTCTACTAGATCGCCTTCTGTCGCATCTGCGACTGCTTGAATGGCGCCGTTCTCGTCCATCATCTCATCTAATCCGCTGTCCTCGAAACGAAGCCTGAATCTTTCTGACAAATAATAACGCAAGTCATCGATCAGTTCGACTGTATCGGTCGCTTGTCGTGCTTTGACTCGGTTTGCCGACTCCAAGACCAACTCAGCAAACTCCGGCTTGTCAATATAATTCTCCAGCCGGTAGGCAATATACCGTGCCGCGAACTCTTCCAACCGCTGCACGCGTGTATCCCATCCGGCTCTTATGACTTCGTATATATCGACTGCTTCATCCGCATCCGTCTCACCCCTCGGATTGTCGGATTCCACCGCAGAGGTTGACCCATTGCCCAGCGCTGATATGATAATAGCAGCACGTTGTTTGAGCTTCTCAATGAAGAGTTGGTCTGCTGTAAACAAAACATCAATGGCAACGTCGAGGCCAAAATCTGCCCGTTCGGTGTACATGAAGTTCAGTATCGTCTCGAGAACCGCGGGCGAACAGTCGATCGTGACTATTTGAAGGTGTGGCGTGTCCTGAGCTTCTTTGAACTGTGAACTGAACATGGTCAAAAAGTATTCAGACCGTAGCAGCATAGCCCGATGCGCCGGGAAGACAGTCGATCGTCGTGGTTTGCGGCGTCGCGATGGTGATCGCGACCGTACGGGACCCACAGGTATTCCCAAAAGGGCGCCTGGTGTGCTTCCAACAGGCGGAGTCGAGGCTTCCGATGGGCCAGGCGAAGGCTCCGTCTGATCTGAGTCGGGATGCTCGTCCTCTTCATCGTCGTCATCAGCACGCAGCAGGATATCGGCGAATATCGAGTTGTCGCGGTCCCAACGTATGCTGTCCGCCTTGTCCGTGTCGACGACCGTCTTGTACTTCAACACATGTTCCCTAAACCAACTGTCAAGCTGATCCCTGCCTCTCTCCAGCTCTTCGCCCCGGCGCTGCCGTAACAGCCTCCTGTCGGATACCTCGGTGATATCCTCGAACAATCGCTCTATCTCGAGCTGCTTGCCTATCTTGTCGATACCGTTTAAGACCACCAGCTCCTGCTCATCACTTAGCCCGAACAGCGCTCGTCGTATAGACACCTCCTGGAAGTATAGGTACTGTAGTGCCACGCCCAGAGATTCCCCAGGTATTGTACTAGGTAGTTTCCATGTTGTCGTCGAGGGTGCTGCGGCCAGCTTCCTCGCAAAATACGGCGAGCGTGCGGCAAGTATGAACTTGTGCAGATGGAACGTTTGATCGTAGGCGGTAATGGTGATATCGGCTGTCGTTGGTGACGATCGAGTCAAGAGCGAAGTGATGTGGGCAGCTAGTGGCTGCAATGGGTTCGTCGACTTCGCATAGTCGTAGGATAGTAGCAGATTTCTTATGCGATCGTTCAGGGCGTTATACAAGCATCGTTCGCCTTGAAAGGTATCGCGCTCGCATAATGCGCCGTTCTCGAGGAGCAATCGGATGACCTCGTAGTGTCCGCACAGACTAGCCTTCATGCACTGCGGTCAGTACCGTGGGAAGAAGGTGAAGGCAGATATGGCGTACTAGAATCAGGGGCGTATAATCAAACTTATCTCGCGCATTGATGTTGACGCCTTCGGAAATCTTTTCCTGGCAGACTTTCAAGTCTCCCCTGCGACAAGCCTCACAAAAGGCTCTAAACTCGTCGGACAGGTCTAGCGGGTTCTCCTCCTTGAGATGGCCCGCCGAGATAGCCTGCGCCTCGATGGCGAGGGCTGCCTCGATCTCGTGCTTCTTTTTCACGTCCATGATGGCGACGGCAAAGGATGTCTCGCCCACGCGCACCACGAAGACAAATGTTACGGCATTGCGGTGGTGGCGATCGCGGTGGGGTTAGGTGCGTTATCGATTAGGCAGGGACCTGACGTGCCTGCAGTCTGTCCAACGCCGCCGGTCGTGGTTGCCATCCCAACGAGGCTCGAAAACACGCTGCCAAACACCAGACTCATGCACTTGGACCACCACCAGTCTTAATTGCATATACTCGCACAACCTCTACTAATCCCGCAGCAGCCCCCGTTAACCCTATAGGCATACCTTCTTTGTATGTTTCCTGTACAATAGCACTACCTTAATCATGCCCGAGGACGATAAATACGACGTGTTGGAGAAGATTGGTGCGCACACATACACAATTGATAGCTGCATGCTGCACGTACTGATGCTTTGTAGGCCATGGCTCCTTTGGTGTCATTCGCAAGGTCAAGCGCAAGTCGGATGGCTATGTATGTAGTCGCACTGCGCACGCGGGCGCCGTGGTCGCTGACGTTTGCACAGATTCTCTGCCGCAAGGAGATCAGCTACCTCAAGATGTCGCCCAAGGAGCGCGAGCAGCTGCAGGCCGAGCTGTCGATCCTGAAGGAACTCCGCCACCCCAACATCGTCGCCTACTTCGAGCGCGACCACATCAAGCTGTCCCAGGACCTCCACCTGTACATGGAGTACTGCGGCAACGGCGACCTCGGACGCGTCATCCGCGACTTGAAGAACAAGAACCAGCTGTGCGACGAGGAGTTTGTATGGAGCATTTTCAGTCAGATCGTCAGCGCCCTCTACCGCTGCCACTATGGCGAAGACCCGCCCGCAGCTGGCGACAACGTGCTGGGCCTGGGGGCGAATGCGAAGCCGGCACGTGATCCCCGCAAGCCCATGATCCTGCATCGCGATCTGAAGCCAGAGAACAGTAAGAACAACGTCCATTACTTGCTACTATTCGTACTAATGTCAACAGTCTTCCTCGGCGACGACAACTCGGTCAAGCTGGGTGACTTCGGCCTCTCCAAGATCCTCTCCTCGCACGACTTCGCATCCACATACGTCGGCACCCCCTTCTACATGTCGCCCGAGATCTGCAAGGCAGAGCAGTACGGCCCCCACTCAGACATCTGGGCGCTGGGCTGCATTATATACGAGATGTGCGCCAAAGCACCGCCCTTCAACGCGAAGACACACTTCGACCTCGTCTCAAAGATCAACTCGGGCCGCTACCCAGACATTCCCGCCTGCTACTCGCCTGAGCTGCGCAAGGTCATTGCCAGCTGTTTGCAGACCGTTCCCGACCGCCGACCAGATACCGCTGCACTGCTCAACCTGCCCGTCGTCAAGCTGATGCGCAAGGAGGCCGAGGTGGTGAAGCTGGGCCAGGAGCTGCGAGAACAGAAGAACCTGGCCGCGCTGCGTGAACAGGCGGCCAGCAACGCCGAGGTGCGTCTGCGTAAAGAGATCGACGACCAGCTTCGACGGGAGTGGGAAGTCAAGGCCCAGCTCGAGATTGAGCGGCAGGTCAAGATCCGGACAGAGGAGCGTGTGCAGCGCGAACTCGCTCTCCTCCAAGCACGCTTCGAAGCCGAAGTCAACAAGCGTGTCGATGCGGCAATTAGCAAGTATCCCAACCGCCTCAGCACTTCGCCAACACTGGCACCTCGCTCAAGCACTCCTCTCTTGCCAGCCACGGCGCAGGGCGTGCTCTTCCCAGCCGAGGGCGACAACGCTGCCCACAAGGGCTCCACCAGCACCCTCGACACCAACTCCGACTTCGCGAGCGGCACAGACATCTCTTCCCTGTCACTGGAAGACTCGACCGAAGACACAGTCACAGCCATGAAGCCTGTCAAGGCAACGAGGCCAGCCAGGCGTCCCCGCCAATCTCTTACACGTGCGCAAACCTTTGCCACCGCTCCTGTACCCGCATCCCCCATGGATGTCCAGATGCTCGACCAGTCGCCAGCACCCGCGTCCATTGCCGGTCTCTCTCTTTCCCCTCGCCGCAATCCTCAGCCGCGCCAGAACATCTTCGCCGCCGCGAACTCTAAGAAGTGGGAGGCCGAGGTCCCTCCATCCCCCACTGAAGCCGAGTGGAATGGCGATATGGATGACGATGATTTGCCAGTCCTGCCCTCCCCGACTCGCGCCCGTAGCGCCTCAGGTGGCCGTACAGCCATCTCAAACGATCCCTTCACGACTCTCGCCAACGCGCAACGAATCCTCACCAAGCCCGCCCATCGTCTCGGCAGCACGCCAAACCTGCTCGCCGGCGGTGCCAAACCACGCCCTGCCTCTGCAGTCCCCATTGTTGCGACATCACCAACACGCCCCAAGTCTCGTTCCGCAGAGCTCCTGTCCACATCACCTCGTAAGACTGGCCTTCCCACCAAGACCGTGCCTCACGCTGGCGGACTTCCCAGCAAGCGCGGCAACGATCAGTTCCGTATGCAAGCCTTGCGCAACAACGGCGCTGTCCAGGGCCGGACACTGGTCGAGCTCCAACAAGCTCGCGGCATCCGCAACAACGCTATGAGCGAGGACGAGGGCAAGCAAGGCCTCGCTTACGGGCGACGAAGCCCGACCAAGTTCAACGCTAAGAGCGCAGGACTACCGCCTGCGCCTGTCTGGGATCCGGAGACCGAGCTCGAGATGCCCAGCCCGTTCATCGTGAGGACGAAGAAGGTGATGGTCAAGTGAGATGATCACTTCCCATTGCACATGCCATCACGAACGGACCGAAAACGACATGAACCGATACGAAGGAAGGAGGCGACGAGCACGACGAGACCGAGGATCGTGTTTAGGAAGAAGTGAAGTGGAGTTGGAGTTGGATTTGGAGTAGGAGTGCCATCACTCCGTTGCTGCACAGCATCATCTCTTCCCTTTGTCTCTCTATCTTCTTCTTTCATTTGCAGCATAACCCGCATACCAGCATCTTTCAGGCGTAACATCTAGGCTGGATTGGAGTACGGGCGTTTGGCGAAGAGATCCAATGGATCGGTGGTGCGAGTCGTTTACGGCATGTGGACGCTATTGTACATGTATTTGTTTCGAGAGTTATTTTCTGGATGGACAAATGATATACCATTTTCATGCATATCTTGTCGTCGATTACTGGCCCGTGAGTCTTCGCGCATTGCTTTGCTGCGGTTCGACGGCCATTATTGAGTACGGTGTCTCCAGTTCGCGACTGATTCGACTGCTTCGTCCTGACACATGGGTATCTGCATGCTTTGCTTCATGTTCAAACTCTCGCATCACCTCCTCAATGCCCCCTCCACCTCCTTCCACCTCTGCCCCGCCCTCTTGACCAACCCCTTCATCTCCTCCCTTCCCACGACCCCTCCTCCACTCTTCTCTATCCGCCTCACCACCTTGCCTGCCTCATCCACAACCACAGTCACACTCTCCTGACACACAGCCTCCTCAAACGCATCCGGATCACTTAGCGTCCATTGCACCGCCTCTCCCCCCTCGCTCTTCCCCTCAAACACCGCAAACGTCGCCGGCACCGGTAGACCTCGTAACGTCAGCCCCCGCGCCTCAGCAGGATCGTCTGAGCACAGTATCCCCTCAAACTCCTCATCGTACCACGCGCGCGGAATCCTCGTATCCCTCAACGCAGCCAATATGCTGATCCACGCCGCATCAAACCCCGACCCATCAATGCTGATGAAAAACACATCGATATACAACACCCAATACCCCTTGACTTCCTCCTCTGGCTCTGCGTCGTGAACCTCCGCATTCGCACTCGGCGTATATCGTATCCTCAACTGCTCTGCGCCCAGCACGCGCGTAGACAGCAGCAGACTGCGAACCCGCGTAATCAGGCTCTGCGCGAGGGAACTCGGTGCGTTTCCCGGGATATACGCTGGCGTGGACCCCGTGCTGAGTTCGAAATTCGGGACAAGTAATCGCAGCTTCTCTACCTCCTCTGAGCTCTCTTGCGCTAGGGGGCCCGACGCGTCGAATGTACCCGGCACATCTGCTGCGGCGAGGATTTCGCCCCGCACGCCGCATACCACGCTCGTGTTGCCGAGTCGCACGACGGCGCTCCCGTGTGCGTGCGTTAGGCTGCTGGTGTTTATCCCCGGCGCGCGAAACGTGTGCGAGGTGCGCCCGTTTGCGCGTTGGGGTTCTGCGGAGGCCGAGGCGGAGAGGTGGGCTTGGAGGAAGGGATGGGGGGATACGGCGGCGAAGATGGGGCGCGGGAAGGTGAGGGAGGGTGGTTGTTGGGTTGTTGCCATTGTGGAGGAATTGTATGGGCGGTTGTGGTGAACGAATGTGAGTTTGCGTACTTGGTGATGGTTGGGTTTGGATTTTTTGGAGCTGGAGCTTTGCGACGATGACGCGCTAGGGTTTAAGCTTATATTTTGCGGGGCGTGGGGGGAAGCCAATGGGAGGTCTTCATGCTTCGACCATGCAGCAAATGTTCACAAGCGACGGAAATTGTTTTCGATTCGTGGAGTGTTGTCGATGTAGTGATTGACTTGTGCGATCATCTATACATATCCCCAAAGGTCGACAGATCATTTTGTACGCGCAAATCTACTAGAAAGATCCACTAGCCTTCAGAAACCCATGATATTCGCTGTCATAATAAATACATACGAATGGTGAGAGAATTACAAAGCCGGGAATGTAGTATCAAAGTGACAATGTAGATATAATGGTATTAGTGCTATATCCGAAAAAGCAATCTCGGGGTATCCTTCTACGCAGTACTCGCACACAACACGACAACTTCTCACCGACTCCAGCCTACTCTACCCAGAGCTCAATCCAGCCTTGCCAGCATCCTGCACTGGCGTCCACTTGGGATCCTTCTTGTATGAATCTCCCCTGACAGTTCCTTCCGCCAATTGGCTAACCAGGTAGTCCCGTCCCTTGATTGCCCACACCATTACACTGGGGACCTTGTTCCCGTTGAAGGCACCAACACCCTTCTGTGTACCAATTGGCACAATCTGCTGTTCTTTCAGATTATCCGTGTAGTGGCGGTCACCACCTGCAGCCTTGCCGGTAAGGCGAGCGACGAGGTCGATGCGGAGGTTCGTCATGGCGGTGGGAACGGCATCTGCTAGACCCATGACTCCTCCACGAGTGTATGAGCCGACGTCACCAACAACATATACGCATCGGCCGGCAGATTCGTGGTCAACGCGGAGGGTCTTAGCGTTGCAGGCCACTTTGTTGCGGTCGCCGAGCCACTCCTTGGGTAGGAAGCCAGTGTTCGGTCGTGTACCCGTGGCGTCGATATAGATGTCTGCTTCGATCGATTCGCCGTTGGATAATTCGACCTTGGTCTTTGCGCCCTCCGCATCTCCAACCTTGGTTGCGGAAACAACCTTGGCGTTGAAAACCACGTCCGCACCAACACGCTTGAGCAACTGTTGTGCGTTCTGGCTGATCGATTCGCGGAGAATAGGGAGAAGCTTCTTGTCGCCACAGATGAGCGTGACCTTGGCTTTCGGGTTGCTTGGTGCAGAGGCGAAGAAGCCTGGCTTGCCGTTCAGAAATTCGGCAACCTCTCCCGCTGTCTCGACTCCGACGGGACCTCCGCCTCCAATGACGACCGTCTTCGCGGTCTTCAAGCCCGCGTGGAAAGCATCGTACACGTTCTCGAGCGCAGCGGCGTCGGTCTCTTGAGTGAAGAGCGGGCTTGGGGTGGAAAATCCAGTTGCAATAACTAGCGCAGCATATGGGATCGATTGCTGCTCGCCCTCGACGGTGGTTACAGAGACCGTCTGGCCAGCAGGATCCACATGAGTTGCTGTGCCCTGCACGAACTTGAACTTGGGAAAAGCGTATGTGAAACCTGGCTCAATTGGGTAGAAGATCTTCTTTGGTGGCATCAGCTCCTTGGATGCAGCAGCGCGGGGTGCAGCGATGCGCCAGTATAGATCCTTGGACGGGGTGACCATTGTGACATTGTACGTGATGCCCTCCTTCTTGGGCAACTGTGGAATCACATGTCTGAGGGAGTAGTGCGCTGCGCTGATGCCCGCAAAAGATCCACCGAGGATGAGGATGGTTTCGGTACTCATGGTGTCGTCGAGGATGGTCGGTGAAGTGTGTTTAGAGGGTCACAGTGAAAGAGATAGGCTGTTGAGCACGCGATGTAAGGGACGACCCAAGTGCGACGCGCTTATAATAAAGTCGCGCCGCGAGTCGATAACTCGGCACGTTAGGACTTCCGATGGGGGAACCGAGATGTCAAACGATGGTGGACTGGAGATGCAATAGCTTGAAGATCCGACTCCGAATGAAACGCACCTACCTGGCATTTATACTGGTGCCTGATATGTATCACTGGGTTGCACCGACCACGGACGCGCGGGCTGACAAAATGTCGGCGTGTAGTGCATCGTGGTGAAGCTGGCTGCTTGCCTGATTGGAGCTATGGCACCTTTTTCCTGGGCTATTGGCCTATCAGAGGCTAGTCGCACATCGGAGCGCAGGTATTCCAGCTTCCGAGAATGTTGTCGTCCTTGGGCTGACAAATTGTAGCACCGACATGCCGACAAGGGTAATTGCTTTGAATATCAGCCTGTATTCCGCTCTGTTTGCTACGAATTCCGCGATCGGGGCATTAGTCAATTAGTGTTTGTGGTCGTTGGCATAGAGGCGTGCACAACACACGCATACATGCGAGGAACATTAGCCAAGAGACGACATGCATGCTTGGACAATTCTTATTCATATCTTTTGAAGCCTGGCGCATATCCGGTGCCCACAAGAGCCGTCGCGACTACCAAGCGAGAAATCATTGATCGCATGAAGCGTGGAGATTCTCCCCATCAGACTGACTTTCGTTGACCATCATTGTGTATATTGTACACATGTTGCCTCTTCCATCATATCATTCGCTACAAGCGCGTCTACTCGACCTCGGTCTTTGACTCGAAGTTGTCGCCAGCAACGAGGTCGGGGATGTCATCATCATCCTCATCGTCGTCGTCCTTCTTGTCGCCATCCTCGCCCTTCTCCTTCTGCATGCTCTGGTAGCTCTCGGCGAGTTTGCGCAGCGACGCAAGCGAGTCGGGGCCGAGCTGGTTGAGGATACCAGGGACGAGCTCTGTGAGTTCCTTGTCCTCACCGTGGCCGTAGATGGCGAAGGTGTTTGATGGTACCGAGGCGTGGACTGGGGTGGGGTTAGCGATACACGCTACATGTGGTCATCGAGTCTCGAGTCCCGTGACTAGGCGATAGAGACATGACCTGTCATGGGTATGCACGTACCCTTGGGTGCCGAGAAGTGAATGACGTTGCCGTCGCTCTTGAACATGTTGACCTCCTCGATAGCCTGGATGGGCTGGACGTTCAGCTTCTTGAGCGCCGTCTGTAGCTTCTTGTCGTCGGTGCCGGAGCTCTTGTGGACCTTCTTGACCTTCCTGCGCGGAGTACCCTTGCCTCTGTGCCATCGTCAGCCTTGTCTCTGCTATGCACCTCCCCGCCAACGCCCTTCGTGATCTATATCCAATTTCTCTGCCACGTCGGTGTATGGTGGTGGATTGGATGGTTGCGGGGTCGCTCGAGGCTGGAGAAGATTCATGCTTACCCTGTTCGACAAATGTTAGCCAATTGACCGCCCAGAAAAGCTTGGAAGCAGCTATACAGAGCTCTTTGCCCTATATGCCCAGGAGAACGTACCAATGCGCACCGACGCCTGCATACGCGCCAACTTGGCCTGATCCATATTTGCGGTTGAGGAAAATGGACGAGTCGGAATAGGAAGCTGCAGAGGTCGATACGTCAGCGTAGGAACGCGCAAAATTCGTCGTCGGTGATTGCGAGCGGGACAGCGAGTCTGGAGTCGATTACACACCTTATTAGCGGACCGTGGGCGGGGGTCAGAGGTCGAGGTGGTGGTGAGGTTGTTGCGGACAGCGGGCGTCGGTGAAACTGTTCGGAAGCGCCGATTGTGTGCTTGCTCTCGCTTGTTGGTGGGAGGCTCCATTGATTCCCCGCACATGACTGCCCGTCACACAACAACATTACCAACGGAACTCAAACAGTGCATCGCCGCCATCCACGAACCCGCTGTCTCTGGTTAAGCGCTGAATATCATCATGTATGCTTGCATTGGGTGTGTCGTTGAGCCAACACCATGCCAAGGCACAGTGGTCCACGGACTAAGCGGAGCACTTGAGCAGCAACGATAATTTCCATGTCTCCGTGCAAAGTCGAGTTTGTGGGATACAATTTGCATCTTGCAATGTTCTCATTGCTCGATTCGGGTGGTCTAGAGCAAACTCCTCATTCGAACGCCAACGAGCAACACGAGGGGCTGATTGGAAACATGTATCAGCTGGGATTTTGTCAAACAATGGCTCCAGGAATTCGAATTGTTCCGGCCTTGACCCAGAACTTCTGAGCTGCTCAACAATTTATGAATCTGACATGCACTGAGACTGTCACTCGGGGCGGACCTGCCTCGATGCAGTGCTTAGCACCGTCCATTATTATCAGCAGCCAATGTCCTCAGTAGCGGTAAGCTCCGGGACTTCACGTGCGCTAACAACGGGATCACACCAACACAATGTCTCTTCCCTGGCGAGTCTTCGTTGACTCGGTGAATGTCTGCGCCACTGATATTTGGTCGCCGACTCGTGGCTGTCTGCCACACATCAAGATCGCCGAACACTTTCAAGACGGACCGAACCGTGCCTTCGCGGAAGACTTCTCGAACGTGCACATCTAGCGCATTCCAATATGACACCGAATGAAGATGACATCACATTACGGCGCAGTTAATTGTACTTCCGGCTTCAACCTGCCTGGTCTGGATCACTTCCCGCTCCCGGCCAAACGGTCGGGTCGCCAAGTTTACGAATCAGAACGAATCTATTCCTTCAAACTCCCCGAAGCAGTAGGCAAACAGACTGCTCTGCAAAAAGTGTGGATTACTGTAGTCGGCGAGGAACGAGTCGTGTCTCAACCATGCAGTAACGGCGTTCACTTTGCTTCATGCACATTGACAAGACTGGACAAGTTCCCGGAAGGATGCACGAAGATATTCCTCACGAGGCAACTTTCATACTTTCTACCCATCAAACTGTCGATTACTGTGGTCGGCGAGAGTTGAGTCGTATCTTAATCATGCAGCAATGGCGTTTACTATACTTCGTGCTTGTGGACAAGACTGGGTAAGCTCCGGTGCGTATGAACGAAGACGTCTTTGATGGGGCAAGTATCGTGCTGGCTGTTCAAGAGGTGTTAATCACGGCGGTCGGCGAAGATTGTGTCGTGGCTCACAATGCTCAATGCCAGCATGCAGCGAGCAACTTTGACGCCATATACGTGGAACAATTCTCCGTCATGCAAGAACTGGGTTACGTCTACACGAGCCCATCGAATGGTGTGGTCGGACAAAATGACTTTGTGTCTGACTTTCGCCCCATACATGCACGAATGCACGCAAAATTGGCAGCTTCAATGCCGTGCAGTTTGTGCATTTCTCCACAAGGTAATGTCTGCCCTGCCAAGTCACGAGGCCGTTGATTGCTATACTCGACGACTGCTGGGCATGGTCATGTCATGCTCCCTTTCACACTGCTCCATGAGTATGAGAAAAATATGGACACGAATACCGAACATTTGCAAGCTTGCTCTCACGAGGCTGGAGTTGTATTTGCAGTTTGGCGGGTCAGCTATGACAGTGCCTTGTGAACACTACACGCCCAAGTTCCCTTCTCCTTATGCATATCATGTTGGGAAGATGAGGGACCTCATAGCCGTACCCCTTCAACGCCCCTTATGGGGAAGGAGTTGCACTGTGTAATTCGATAACATGGATCACTGTATTCGGCGACGATATGCTCGGATCCTCGTATGGCTGAACCGTGCCACGCATACATTGACGTGTTATGCTTGAAACTCGGGGTTACGATCTTTTCTGGTCACACATACCACAAAAGGCAAAAAAGGAGCAGACATCCGGTCGTCTGTTGATTGCAGTGTTCGCCGACCTGTATCTATCTCCCATCGCTCAGACTCCGCCCCTTGCTTCATGGGCAAATCATGTTACAAGTGGCGTTTTGGCGTAGGGCCTGCCGAGCCGCTACACCGCAAGTTGGATCCTCTATTCCGCTGGACTGGTTGACGCTTCGTTTCCGTCTAACGTCTACGCACTTAGAGCTCTTGGTATGGCATGATTGTTGCATCTCAAAGTGCCTGATCAGGCAACACAACAAGCGTGTCGATCGTAGTGTTCGGCGACCTCATTGACGCGTCTCAATGTCCATGCATTGCTGTACTTTGTTTGGCCACAACGCTCGCAGCACGGCCGGAGAATTTTGACTAGCATGCAGCACGGCTAGATGCAGACCGTCAAGAACCACCAACGGTTGGAGTAGAGTGCCAGTGTCGTTGCCGATGACAGCGTTACGTCTCACACTGCCCCAGATGACGATCTCGCCTTTCGCCTGTCAGACTGACATGGTCGAACTACGTTCACCTGCTTTCGAGATCGCCGACACAAGGGAACGCTGTTGCGTGCTGATTGCGCATGCGGTGGGGATAGAGAAACGCAGCGATGCCATACATGAAGCAGTGTGGTATAACAGATGTCATGGCTTTTCGTGTGCATTGCCACGTGAGTGCAGCACGGAATGGAGTCTTAATGGCGGTTCCACGACATTTCTTTTCCCCGGCTTACTCTGACGCCTGATGGTCATTGGCGAGGTCTGCTACCCTTCCCTCGAGGTATGTATCTTGAGCTGCTCATATTTGCGCTCTGATGATAAGTACATGGCCACAAGAAACACTCTTCGAAAAATCATCTAACCGCTCTGCAGATTGATGTAGTTGGATGGTACTTGATCCGCCGCCGGGGAATCACGTGCTCAGGTGACACCGATGCAGATTCCATCGTGCAATTGGAACATTCTATGCAAATCTTGTCACAACGTCGAAGGATCCGAACACGCTCGATCGCATCTTGGCGTGCATGAATTTCATTGTCGTTGTGGTATCATCTTGACGGGCTGGTGTGTAGTCGGCGACCTCGAATAAGGCGACCCCAAGGAGTTGCGTAAGCGAAGGAATCGTCATGCGTTTTGCATGAGAGGCGTTTCGCACGACTCAAACACGACGAACATTGTTTCTGAAAGCCATGATGATGTTACTGTATAAAGCAGCAAGCGGAAGTTCCCGTTCACAGGTGAATTAATGGTGGTGGAAAATCTCCCGACCACTTAATCATGCTTCTCGCCATCTAGGTCCACCCCTGACCCTCACCACGGCAGTCGTCGCGGCCGCTCCGGTACACGTACACCGTGGACCACGCTGATCCAACACCATGTCCTCGGTGTGCCGCACGTTTAGTAAAGTCTCCTGTCCGCACCCGCTGCATCAATGTCAAGTCGCCGACAATCTGAAGTCGGCGAATCCCGCGGCGCATCCTTCATGCACTCGTTGCATCAACCACCGAGACGCTGCCGTAGCCTGTCCTCATAGCTTTGCTCTCGTCATCCGCAAAGCAAATCGCTGCAGCTTCAGCCTTGCCGCACAAATATCCCCTCATAACAATACACTGGATTTGCAGTCGCCGAATAACCCCTCGCTACCACGCGCGGACCACGTTCTCAGCAGCGCTAGGCGCAGGGTGGAGATGTGCATATCTCCAGCCGATGCGCCACCACACGCTTTGTCGATGCCGTCAATAGACAGTTGCCGGCTAAACCTGCGCTTTGAGCCATCTAGTCGCCGACTACAAAAGAATGCGTTATTGTGATTGGCGAGAAGCCTCTTAGCGATGGTGATCTGGTGCTATGCTGTAGAAGTAGATTGAGCTTAGGGGTTTGTAGAAGGTGGGCTAGAGAAGACTATGTGCGCTTCTGGCGGTGGCAGCATTTCTTGCTTTTCCAATCCCGCAGCGGCACTTTTTCTGGTCGATAGTATATACGCGATGGACGCGGAGTGAATGCCGAAGTGACATATAGGATTGGAGGACACACGAAAGAGGTGGGAAAGTGAAGATAAAGATGTTCACTCCGATTGAGACCAGCGTGGGTGCGCTGCTACTACACCAAGCGACGAGCAATCTGCTCTATCAAAGTGGAAGCATTCTGGGCGCCTCCGAACTCATGCGTCAACTCTTTACCGATCCGACGAAGGAAACGCTGGCCTTCTTCGTGGGCATGGCAGCCAGCGTCTTGCCACTCAGGGCACTGGCGCCTCAACTCGTCACGAGCTTCCCAACGGCAACAATGACACTCCAAGCTGGTCTCTTCACCGCAGCTGTTGGAGCTTTGGTAGGCTGGGGCACGAAGGTTAGTGCACATCTCAGGAGGCGAGGAAGTTCTCGGGCTGATGACCGGTAGACATCGAATGGATGCACATCTGGACACATGTTATGTGGTCTCTCACGTCTCAGTGGACGCTCCGCAGCAGCAGTAGCTACGTTCTTCCCAGTCGCCATCATTACACACCACCTCGTCCACCCCACACTCTACACCGAAGCATGTTCCGGCGATGTTCCGTGCTATACGCCAGTCTACCCAGCTCCGGAAGCAACAGTATCGCTCGTTACACTTGCCGCACTCAGCATTCTCGCTGCACGAATCGTCCCAAAGCTCGTCGATGCCACTTCACCAGCCAACACAACTCAGAAGCGACCGATCGACTCCCACGCCGCTGCTCGAACACTGTCCAAATTCTTCTCAGGCCTCCTCTTTGCTCTTGGTCTCCACATCTCCGGCATGGCTCATCCAGCAAAGGTCGCCTCCTTCCTCTCGTTCCCCGTCATGCAGCATTGGGACCCCTCACTTGCACTCGTCATCGTCTTCGGCGTGCTACCCAACCTCCTGGAGATACAACGCAAGGGCTTCAGTCAAGCGCCGTCGTTTGCGGCGAAGTTCTCCTTGCCAAGAAAGACATTCAAGGATGTCGATGCGGGCTTCGTAGCTGGAGCTGCGGCTTTTGGTGTTGGCTGGGGGTTGACGGGCACGTGTCCTGGTCCAGCTGTGTTGAGGGCTTTTGCACAGCCTGTGTGGGGAGCGTTATGGATGGGAGGATTCTTGCTTGGAGGAAAGCTGTCTTCGTGAGATCTATAATGTAATGGCTCGTAATGACCTGGAGACGTGTGGTGTGCTTAATGTTTTACTTTCTACGATACCCCTTAGTACAATAATTTCTCGCCTTAGACACCATAGCACCTCGAGTGGACGCAATGCAACTCTATCGTTGTGGCAATATTATGTGGTTTTCGCGTATCTGCGGATGAGCTGGGATCTAGTGACGCATCGCGTTTGCCGTCTCTCGATGAGAAAGCATATACCCTACAACACAACTTGTGACTAAAGCTCTGCAATGCCTCGTAGATAAGTGCAAGGATTTCTATATGGTGAAATGCGTCATAGCACTTATAATAGAGTGGTGAAGATCGCCAGCGCGCTGCATCTCTTCAAGTTGATCTCTGCCTACGACGATTACTCGGCTCTGGATGGACACAGACAAGGCTGACATCTGGAAGCATACTGCTGGCTGTCACGTGCTGATTGCGGCAGTGCAGGTAACCCAAAGTGCTTAGCGGCTGCGGGCTGAAACTCACACCTGCAGACAAGCCTTGAAGTCGTCTGCTGCTTCAGCATGACTCCAATGGAGAGTTCTCACATGGCAGTCACATTTCCCGACTCAGACGTAGCGGCCAACACCTGCCATGTCTCCATGGAACGTGCGTTTAGTTACGAGGCTCTAAACACGGACTCGAAAAGCTTCCGATTCATCGAAGTTCTTCCCGACCACGAATCAAATCCTATAAGATTCAAACTCTCCTCATCATGTCTTGATGACGACTGCCCAGCTTATACTACCCTCTCGTACACGTGGCAATGTGATCCGCCTTGAGGCGACATGCAAGCCTTCTGTAACGAATTACCCATCAACATTGGACACAATTTGTGGAGCTTCCTGCATCGATTTCGCAAAACAGATAATCTGGAACGTCGACTTTGGGTTGATGCCATCTGTATCGATCAGCAGAACGTCAAGGAACGCAATCATCAAGTGGCGCAAATGCGCAACATTTACTCGAAGGCTGAATGCGTTATCGTATGGCTGGGAAACGATATTAGTACTGGTGATGCTGCTAAGGCATTCGATCTTGTGATTGGGCCGCGTCAGTTGTCATACCAGAACACGAAACATGACATGCGATGGGACCGACCGGCCGGAAACTGGAAATCGGTCGAATACTTACTCAATAGGTCATACTGGAACCGATCCTGGATCATCCAAGAAGTCATCATGGCCAGAACGGTGGAGGTACGCTGCGGCGATCGAATCTCGCGCTTAGACTACTTCGAAAACTTGTGCCGATGGCTCGAGAGCGTTGAGCTGCGTTTTCAAAGGCAACATCCAGCTTCAAGGAGAATCACGTCAAGCAAGAGCTATCAACTCTTCAAGCACAGAGCAGAGTGGTGGAAGACCCGAGGCATCGCACGAACCTTCAGTTTGAGCTCGTTGTTTCAGCAATACCTCTCATCAATGAGCACCGATCCACGTGACAAGGTTTACGCGTTGTTAGGTATAGCCTGTAGGGTGTACGACCGGAGTTGTCCAATTCACATTGACTACTCAAAGACTTCAGCTGAGGTCCTCATGGACGCGGTACGTAATCAATGCGCTTGGTCTACCCGGGAGCAAGAGCTTGATAGCCTTTTTCTTATCGCACTGTTGAGGAAATCATTCTCGCTTGAGCATGGGAAGATTCATCAACATGTGCGGCTACGCCATCACAAGCTCAGGCCGATCATAGAGGTCGCATATATGATTAGGAACTTCCTGGTCCTAGGGATCATTGTCCAGATCGACAACGATTCTGTTGACCTGAGACTGTTACCGGAATGGATATTTCGCAGGGGACACTCCGACATCGATCGACAAGGATTCTTGCAGTCAGCAGGAGACAGTATCGCTGTTGATCTCACTGTTGCGAAAAGCAATACAGCACATTTGTCAGATGATGTTATGCATCAAGGATTGGGGATGCTAAACCCCGAGAACCCCATCGAAAGCAATCACATTGTTCGTCCTACCTCCAAGCACATATCCGACCATGTGCAACTAGGAGACCTTGTTTGCGTGGAGCTAGAACAGTTTCAGTCGCACTCGAAGCATGTAGTCCTGTTACGTAGTGTCGAACACCATAACGAAGGTGAGAGGTGGCGACGTGTAGGCGAGATACTGATCTCGGATGCAATCTTCCCACGGCTTGCTTGAGTTTGAGAAACTATTGGCTCACGTTAGGTGGGGGGATCATGATGATTCGTTGCACTCTGTAAAGTACAAGCGTAAGCGGAAGTATAATCAATGACTAATAAACATCGATCTAATGCACTTCGTCTAGATCCAGCGTCTGGCACGCCTCCCCACTCATCATAGCATGTACACATGCACCCGTGATGAATATCTCCCATAATAAATATGCGCGTTTGATACAACAGGAATGTTGCAACCAAGAAGCGACCCAATCCTGTCACCGGGATTCCTCGAACTGAATTTGAACCTTTCTCCTATATATCAGACCATGGCAGAGGGTTCATTCGAGCATGACACATATTCTATGTTCTGCAAGCCATGCCAGCAGTGAACATCGCGCTTATTCCAGGACTCCATACCTGGGAGGCTCTCCAGCATAGTTCGTCGCCGCTTCCATTCGCGTTGAGACAGGCTGTGAAGAAGTATATCATAATAGTCGTGTGATAAGCTCCGATGCTGCACACGTTTGCCGGCGTCAAAACTCTCAGTGCCGAATGTCGACAATGGTAGAAGAGATTCCGGCTGATCTGGGGCTGTATGACTAGAGAACATGGTCTTGTGTGTATGTTCTAAAGCGATTTCGGGTGGTAGCATTTGGGGGAGTGTCCTCATTTTTCAAAGGTATTGTTGTGAGAGGCCGAGGTCAATCGGCAACCGCTCGAAAATTGATGTCATGGCAATGATCATTTCTCTCCAAAGCTGTAGCATCATATGATAGATGGGGAGTAGCTGAATGCTGAGAGCCTAGCTCTCTCGGTCGCGGGGTTGAGGTTGAGGGTATGCACATGGACAGCTGCTTAGACGGCTAATGAGAGTTCAATCCAGCTTTTTGTCTGAATCCATAACACGTAGATCGATACAGCCCGTGGTCTGCTATCAAAGGTGTCCACGACCGCGGCGTGTTTGAGAAGAATCTCAGTATCCAGAAGCGCAAGCATCATGATCTCCTCATCATGTCGGTACCGGCGAGGTGACAAGTGGGCAAGGTTGCTCAATGATCATTCGAAAAACCTCAAAAGGAGCGAAATGGGTGTGTACAAACGATCAAAAGTCGTATCGAGAATGTTCTCCACGAACCAGCACCGAATTAAGTCTCCGACGCTCATGGACATTCCATTTTCCCATGGAAGTTGAGCAGGGTATTGTGTCAGGTGAAGAGCTTAGCGAAGGAACTTTGAGGCATTACCTAGTGCCTCAATGCCCCTGGAATTTCTTCGTGCTTTCCACACGTGATCAGTGTTCCCAGGGGTGGCTCGTCCGACAACTCCAAGGTTACTCGGCTCCTCAATGCCATGCCCGACTGTCGATGCGAGCGCAGACTGTAAGGCAGCGTCCTAGCAGCATCATACACCTCATATCTTTCTTGCGTCTAGTACTAGAGAACGCAGCCTGTGGTGGTAAAGTGATCATGCCACCATCCATTGCTCAGAATCAAACAGGAGGACACCACCCTCACGGCGACAGGGGACAAAGCCTTGACAATTACATGTCTGGGGCATCGTCAAAGCTACGGTATGATGTTTGGCTCGAAGGAATGGCGCAAGTCGTGTTTGGTGTGGCGTGCATGGTACGAGCGCATTCCACGGACTTTTTACTTTCTCCTTTCGCAGATTGCCACAGAGATTGAATACATAGCGCACGCACTCAGTCCTCGAGGCTGGGCCTCCGCTTCTTGTGTGGCTATGGCCAAATTCTTTGCACCAGAATGGTCGGGTGCGGCGTTGCAAAACCGTTTTGTCTCGTCTCAGCCTCAGGTTCGCCTCCCGATGAGTTTCATGTTTGCCGACATCCTAGCGTGCCTCAGATCTCACCACGCTTCAGGTTGTGCAATGCGTACCGTCTGAGATTCGAGTAAAGATCATGCAAAATGCTGTGATTTGGTTGGACCGCTTGATCAATTCTACGGACTAGGACATTTTCGTTTGTCCGAATGACAGTATTTCGACATCGCCCAGCCTGTTTGCTGGCATCGAAACGTGTCTCTGTCCAGAGAATTGGATAGAACATTTATCCGCGGCTTTCTATGCATACTGCATACCCCACAGTGCTCGCTTAGACCTTCTGTCGCATAATTTCTCTAGACCTCTGTTCTTGGTCGCAGCGGTTACACCCCTGCTCCTTCAGGTCTATTCCAGCGCTTCGTTCCGTGGCCAGGAGCTTCAGCTCGAGCCAAGGGGGGCCCGTAGGATGCAGGAAAGGTGCCGTCAGATGCGGGCACGATGCCGCTGTTCTGGCAGCGGTTCGTGAGACAGCTGTCAAAGGGCCGAGTATAAGTAGAACCCGGCAGCCGTGTGTTTTACGATATTCAAGCCAGTCTTCGATTCAATCATCACATCTACAGTCATCTATTCTTACCCGCTGTGCGGTTCACTTTCACTGTCAAACACTCTTTGAAATCCAACACATTTAATACCCAACCTACAAACACCACCCAAACACCAATCAATATGCGTTTCTCCATCACCGCTGCTCTTTTCGGCCTCGTTGCCATCTCTTCCGCCGCCGTCACCGACGTCGAGGGCGTCTACGGTGTCGCTCGCAGTGAGATCGAGACTCGCCAGGCTGCGAACGGTGCCTGCTGCATCCCCAACCGATCCCTCAAGCAGGATGCTTGCACTGTCAACGGTGCCGCTGGAAAGTGTGTGCCTGGAGGTCCCGCTCAATGTAAGTACAATCAAATTCTCAGCAGATAGGAAGCCAATACTAACGTGCTTTCTCCTAGGCGGTGGTGCTCTGAACTGCGTTGCCAACAACCAGTTGACCTGCGACAACAACGTACCCGAGCGCTCCGGCGTTTTGTGCCGATTCCAGGCTGCCAACGGCAAGATCCAGGACGGCGCCCAGCAGATCAACAACTTGTCCCAGGCCAAGGTCAACTGAGTTGGGCGGAACGAACGGGTTGTTTTCAAAGACTTAAGCTCGACTCGCAAATAGATTCATTGTAGATACTGATAGTTGAACTCGAAATGGCTTGAGGAAACTATTTTCCCTCGTGGAAGTGTTTGCGTGATGACCTGCTCTAAGACGTGGAATGCGAAAAGGAGTACCGACTCTTTCCCTGGACTGTGACTATGATCAGCTTGCAGAACCGGGAGGCCTTGAATTCACTTCTTCATCCATACCTTATTAGCTGTATGCACAACCGCGGCCATGTCCTTCCATTAGAGACCTTCGGTGACTGTTTTACCATCTTGACACAACGAGAAGCTATGACATTCTTCGATCCAGTCGTAGTTGTCCCTTGCTTTAGGCCAATTCGCCACCCAAGCGGCCTTGTAAATTGCCTCTTCTTTGAATTGTACCCAATCTGCCTCGCGAAGCTCACAGATCTCCGATCTTGCGGCTTGATTCGCATGAAAATCCATCGCATTTACCCATGAGTCTTCGCTGCGGACATCTGCATATTTGCGCTCACAGATCCAGTTTCGAGCCATGAAGCTTCGGAGGGCTCGAAAGCTTCCAAAAGCACTTTCGTCAACGTCGTCATCCCAGGATCGCACTTCGAGATGCACGAAATGAGGTATGAGACCAAGACGTGCAGCTTGATTTGCCCTTAGAATGACGCAGAATGTTTCTTGATCGATCGCAATGTTCGCGAGGACATGTCGAAATTGCTGTATCTGGGCTTCGCTCAGTACCTCGGCCTTTACGAAGTAATCAGCAAAGACCTCGATTGAGTCTTTGAAACTCAGGCTAAGCGTGAGCCGCTGGAGCTTTGAGAAACTTCCAATCTGCTGATAGCATCTCACTTCCCCTATGTCTCCGTTGCATCGTTTCGTTGCTATGTCGAGACTTCGGAGCTCCGGCACTGCGTCGGCCAACCAAGACAATTCCTCAGACCCGAGTGGCCCCGTTAGACGAAGATCCCTGAGTCTTTCTCCATGGCATCGAGCTATGTCCTCCCACAGCTCACGGGGTCCTCTAAAGACTGCAATAGATTCGAGTGGAGGAAATGCTGCAATGAGACGGCGTAGGGCCCCAGTCTCTCCGTCAACAATCACGAAAAGGGATCTCAAGCATCAAAAGACACCCCGTTCCCCCATGTCCGAAAGGCCGCTCATAGCCTCTTTTCTCATCGAAAGCATGAGAGCCAGAGAAGTAAGAACCAAGAAATCTGTGGCTCGCGACCAACCCTGAAGCACAGCCTGGCTAAACGACAGGCTATTGCTACCACACAAGGTCAGCTGTTGCAGCTGCCCTGTGGCCTCTGAATTAGAAGACTGCACCCCTTTGAATGGGCCTTGCCATTCAGGGCGTATCGTACGCAACATCTGTACAAGTTCAGGAGTATTGCCAGGAGTCCTAAGGAACACGTCAACACAACGAAGGTTTGGAGCCATACCTGACGCCCAAAATGGGATGGCATCTTCGTTGTAGTCAATGTACCCGTTCAATGGCTCTTGAACCTCAGTGACGTTGATGCTGTATCGATTTGAAGACGTGGCTAAAGCATAGTCTTCGCGACCAATATCATGCAGCTTGTATCGTGGCTGGACGAGACTTTTGAGGTTGAATTGATGGACGTGAAGCCGAGCCTGGGCCTGGTGCTCAAACATCATATTCAACAGACTGGTTGGAACAGGCTGATCACTTTTGATGTGAGATGTGTAAGTGCCATAAAAGTTCGGTGAAGATCTGCCGGAGTGCTTGTGAGGAAACTTTTCCCGTACTCCTCTACTTCTTCTTCAACAGTCCGCAGTTCAGTCTTGTTGATTATGCTCAGACTTTGCACGTGTCGATATCGATCATCGCGTTGAAGAGTATCAGTCCAGCGCTTGATCGCCACTTCGAGACCGGGTCGGCTCCAAAATACGATTTTCACATGCCTGAAATGTTCACGATCGATTACGGCGCAGCAGTACTTGCTTGTCAAGGCAATAGCACGAACGGAACGCCGGTCGTGCGTATCGTTGTACGCTAAACTCTCAAAAAATGAGCTGAAGGACAGCTAAGGGTAACGTAATACATCGCGTCGTGCACGCTTCCGGGCCGTGCACGCGAACACCATATACACCACCACCACAAATGAGGTTTTC